>JAJOOO010027829.1:0-18803 GCA_029582685.1 Solanum piurae
AAATTGGGACAGAGGGAGTATAAAGTTTAAGTGTGATAAAATTTACACCATACTTCATTATGCCTACAATACAAACACACACACACATATATATATATCCTAATGGTGTCATCTTCTGCCAACTTCTGAAAATTCCATGTCTTTGTACCCATCCCTAAACAGTAAGCGCAACCTGTGTTAATCTACATAGAGTACTAAAACTAAGGGATTAACTACAACAAACTGGGGAAGACCAAGACCAAATGCACGTGATTATACAAAAGAGAATGAGATACACTGTATGGAGAATTGTAAACAGGGGCATCTCCAACCCTAACCTCTATTTTACTCTCCAAATATAGAGTTTTCTATTTTTTCAGAAAATCAACTCCAACCCAATTCTCTATTTTACTCTCTAAAAAGGAATCTTTTTTCTCTCTCCTCAATATTATATTATATTTCTATTTCATTCTTATTTTCTTATTTCATAATATAATTTTCTTTCCTTTTTTTTTCAATTAATCACTTCGTATAATTTTCATGTAATATAAATTTTATTTAATTTAAAATTTTATTTTATTCTAAATTTCTAAATTACATAAGTTGCAAATAAATATTATATAATGTACAAACTAGTGGACATAAATTGCAACCAAAACTGTTGTGATAAAATTATCATGTTATGTATTGTGTTATCTCGTATTTAAATTATTATGTTATGTATTGTATTTTTAAATTAAAATTTTCATCTTATCATTTTAATTTTGTGCATTCATCATAGTGACAATTAATAATAATATCAAATCATATTAAAGTGAAGAAAAAAAAAAATTAAATATTATTAATTCGAGATCAAAATAGTATATATATAAGTAATATATTTTAAAAAAATATTATATTACATTTAAAAAGAATTACGTATATTAAATATTTAATTAATGGTCTTATATGAAAAATAATATGTTAATTATAAAATAATAAAATAATCAACCTCTCTATAAGTGGAGAATAAAGAGTGAAATGGAGGGTGGTTGGAGAGTCCATTCTCTATTTTACTCTCCAAATATAGAGAATGGAGAGTAAAATAGAGTTGGGTTGGAGATGGTCTTAAGTCTAATATTTTGAGTTGAAACGGTATCTCAAATCGACACCAACTTTTTGTATTTTAAACACTTGAACAAGTTCAATTATGAAGGTATTATGAATCCACTTGAGGTTAATTTATTGGAACACTATGCCAATGCATTGAAGCAAATTCACAGAGTAACAGAAAAACATATGAAGAACAATGAACAAAAAGAAGACTAACCAAAACCAATAGCTGAAACAATCAGAAGGGCATTTACCTCATCAACACAAAGACGTGAAGGTTCTTTTGCCTGCTCCAGAACACTTTTTATCAAAGACCTCAACCCCTTCTCAGGAGAAATTAGGTAGGGTTGATAACCATCAGCTTCTAACACAATCTGGCAGCAAGCAAAAACAATTATGAAACAAACAAAGAACAAACTGCAGTCAGTAGTACGGGTGAAACTGCACATTATTGGAAAGTATTGGTAGAAAACAAATACCCGCTTGACATTATTTATGTCAAAATGTCTATCTAAGGGGAGCTGCTTTATCCTATTCGGGAAGTTCCCCTCAAAACTTGCAACCACCTTCCATCCATCACCCTGAAAGAAATGAAACATCTTTAGAATCTGAATGCATGATGAAGAATTAAGAACCCCAACTACATATCAGATGTGCTTTAATAATATGCCAAAAAATTCCGTTTCGTTGGGTTTTGACTAGTAAAAGACACCTTACAGTGTAATTCATGTTGTGTATGGGTAACATCATTCAAGATATTCATTAAACAAAGTCCATATATGAAACAAAATGCTGACATAGAAAACATAGGATGAGCTACAGTGTAAGAAGCAGAGATTGATTTAGGCATTTAAGAATTAAGAAAATAACTGAACAGAAGGACGAACGGGAAAACAGAACTCAAACCATACATGTAAAGAATTATAACTAGAGCATGAACATTTGACACCATTACTACAAAAGAAGCTTTCCTCTATCTAAAAGGCAAATCTATATGGATAATCTCGCATTCCTCAAAGTTCTTATCTGTATATAATTAAAAGGAGAGGAAAAGGCCCTCTCCTTAGGCCAAGTGGCATCTTAGAAAAATGCCACATAATTGTATTAGGACAAAAAAAAAACTACCTTTCAAACTAAAATTTGAATTTAAAATTAACCATATATTAAAAAGTTATCCTTATAGTGCCAGAAGCCCACAACAAACGGTTCCACATAATAGTTTCTCTAAAGTAAGCAAATCTCCATTAGAGAAATAGTTCACAAAAGAAATTGGAGAAATAGAAGTTTCTCTTCTTCAACAACGGGTTCTTCTTTTTCTTTCTCCAAGGTTGTCATCAAAACCCACGTAAGAAAATCTTTTGAAACTCCACACACACTATGTATGTATGTGCAAGTGTGTGTGTGTGTGTGTGTGTGCGCGCGCGTATATTCACAATAAAATAAAGATTTCAGGTTTTGTGGGTATCTTGGGATAATCAGTTCATTGTTAATAGAGTTGTCCAGCTTATTAATTCAATAGATTTTAGCTTATTTTTGCCCACTCTCTCCAACTCTGTTGCAGTGACCATTGTGGAGGTTTCTATCCAGTCCACTTTCTTTTTGGTGTTTGCCGAGATAAGTTTGAACATCATACATCACAAAGAACTGAAGACCTTTCATCTTCAGGTAGTACCAGATCCAGAACTGAACAATAATGAAAAGATAATCAGTTCATTGTTAATAGAGTTGTCCAGCTTAATAATTCAATAGATTTTAGCTTATTTTTGCCCACTCTCTCCAACTCTGTTGGAGTGACCATTGTGGAGGTTTCTATCCAGTCCACTTTCTTTTTGGTGTTTGCCGAGATAAGTTTGAACATTATACATCACGAAGAACTGAAGACCTTTCATCTTCAGGTAGTACCAGATCCAGAACTGAAAAATAATGAAAAGTTGATTTTACTTGGGATTCATCCTTCCATGGATTATCTTCTCAAGTTAAGAACTGAGATCAATTAGCTTATTTTCTCTTTCATTTGTTGTGGAACTTTAATTTTCATTCCTGTTTTGGGAATTCTACTTGACGAAGTTTGATTTTTTTTCAAACTTAGTTGCAGAATTGAGAATTTTCTAGAAATCTTTTTCGATTTAAGGTTTGATATATTTCTGCTATATGTTTATTGGGACTATATTAGGAACTGAAACGCCTTCTAATTCTGTTTTAAAAAATCAATTTTGATTTTGTTGGTAGTATGACAGCTGCTGCTTCATTTTATTTTCTATAAATTGTGTTGTTTGTTGTGTGCTTACTTTTGTTGTATTTTGTGGTATCTATTTTGTGGATCTGTCCCCTGTGTTTAGAGATCAGAAAGGCCTTTAGTTTCTGTTTTTAAAACTCAGTCTTGATTTCTTTTTCAATATTTTCTATTATATAGAGAGGGTGCTTGGATTGGCTTTTTAAAAATAGCTTATAAGCTAAAAGCTAAAAGTCATAAGTTGGTCATAACCAACTTTTAGCTTTTAGCTTATTTTTGTACTTCTTTACCTCAACATAAGTGCTTAAAAACATTTTTCTTATCTTTCACAAACACCACAAAAATTAAAAAAGAGCTTACAAGCCCAAAGCACTTAAAATAAGCCAATCCAAACAACCTCTAAGTTGAATTTGTGTGCTTATCTCGGTTCTAGGATAGTCGTTGCTGCTGATCATTTAAATTTTTGTATTTTGTTCTATCTGTTTTATTGGGTCTGTGCTTAGGATCACAGAGGCTTATTAATTTTGTTTTAGAAACTTAATCTTGATTTTGTTTCAATGTTCTGTATATGCACCAAGTTGAATTTGTGTGCTTATTAAAGATAGCCATTGCTTCTCTGTTTAATTTTTGTAATTTGTGTGTTCATGATCAGAAAGCCCTTCCAATTCTATTTTTAGAACACAATCTTGATTTTGTTTTATAGTTTTGAGAGATAAATGAATACCACTCAACATTACACCCTACCATGTCCCTTCCCTCTAAGACACTAATTGAGTTATAACTGTAGAGTCAAACTTGTAAAGCATTCAAATAAAGTGATCTTCTGTCTTTCAGTTTTCAGAAGGCAATGATTATGTGTGTTTTAGAAAGTTTAGGGACAAAAAGAAAAATGAAAAGGACTGTAACTTTGGGGGCCAATATTGGAGGAAAGTAAGAAAGGTACAACATTAACCCTTCTATTGCTGACTGTTGGTGTTCTTTTTAATGAAGAGACAATTTTATGATAGGAATTGTAAAGAATGGTAAACTTTTAGCAGAAAGAGTTTTGGTTTTAAAGAAGAAAATATCTTGAGGAGAAAACTGAATCTTATACTTTGATTTTTAAAATTGATTTTGTCGTTAGTTTTCCAACTGCTTTCTTTGTATATTACAAAGTTACTTGGTACATGTGTTGGTGGGAGGTAGCAAGTAGCCCGTGGAATTAGTTGGGGTGTGCATAAGCTGGCATGGACATCACAATTATCAAAAGAAAGATAGAGATGTGTGTAACGTACCAAAATGCCCTTTGAATCTTTTAGTCTTAAACATGTTATTTGGGGTGTCGAAGTTAAAGAGTTCTTAAAAATAGAAAGTGGTATTTTTTTAGAAACAAACTGAAAAGGAAGTAAGACAAATTGAGACAAAGGAGTAAATGGAAAACAACGAGAATCTACAACCCAAAAATAGTATCAAAATATTAAGAATTCGCCATTGCAAAGAGTGAATATGAAAATAATAAAGAGTTCTATTATACTTCACCCACCTCGCCGCCAGTGATATGCAACAGAAACTTATCCTCAAATTCACGGCAAAGCTCAAGTGCTAAGGCTTTGGTACCTTCAGCACTATGAACCATTTGCTCCCCAAGCCTGACCAACTCATCTTGTACAACTTGAGACTTCCCCTGAAGCCTGTAGTAGAAAAATCCCAAGAATGAGTCAACAGATGGCACACCAATCAATCAATCAATCAATCAAGGAAAAAAAAAGGGTCATTAGATGGCATAAGTAAGCCTAACGATAAAAAAACACTTAACATTTTTTCAGACTCGAGAGAGAATTTGATTAACAAAGACATTCTATGGATGAAGGAATCGCGAGAAGAAAAAATGAAGGTTTCTTCTACAGTCAATTGTGGAAAAAGCACATTATCTTAAGAAAGTCTTACGATCTTTGATCCCCCGATTCATCCATGGAGACTTTTAAGTATTGCAAAAGAAAGGAATCCAATAACTTTGATAGTATGACTAAAAATATTTAAAAGATTCTTGTAACTTACTACTAGTCTTAGATTAGGTCAGAAAGAACATCGCATCACCAATGATATCAATTATTAGTAGGAAGACAGGAAATAACAAACAACTTGATTATCCGGATCACTGATGATTTTCCTTTTAATTTCACGATGTAAATTATCCGGATCTTGCTTAAAAGAACCTATCTTATTGTCTGAATAATCGGAATTCTATGCTACTATTATATCCTCCCTATCTCCTCATCTCCTGATTGTGCAAAAATTAAGTGGCTCATTAACTTTTCAAGCACTTCTCCACTAGCATCTAAAACAAATAGACTTAACACCAATTGCTTATGCTGACCAATAAAAACAATGAAATGGATTGTTAGATTTTCATACAAACTATCAGTAGAAGCATTCAAGCAGGTGAGATTACCCGGAAAGCAAATTCGGAAGTCTGACTTTCATTCTACTGCGTATCTGGTGAGAAAGGGTCTCGACTAAAGCTAACCTACCAAGCTTACTTTGAGGAGCTCCAGTTAATATTGATTTTAAACTTTCACTCTCAGCTCGCCATGCAGTCTCCAATGAGTTATCAGATCCAACACTTCCAGACTGGGCAGAAGCTATAGAAACAGATTGACCAATCAAGGCAACCCACGGGATATCAGCTGTTCCTCGTGGTCCTTGATTTGACAAAAGGGCTTGAACAGCCGCAAGCACTTTCGGCTCCGAAGCTGCTTGATCTATCTTGCTAATCACACCAACAGTTCTAGTACCTAGTGGCACAGAAATAAATCAAACATGTGAAGAGTTTCACATATGAAACAGACACTGCAAAGATAATGGATGAGCAGCTACAAATAGACAATATCCATCTAGTCTCTTATTTCTGGAAGACACAAATCAATCTGGAATAGATAGACCTACATTCACTATCATACTCCTTCGCAATTCTGATAGCTTTACATGAAGCAACTTCAGGAGCCTGAGCAGCAGAAATTACGACCAGCAATATGGCATCATTGTGCTCAACATATTGAGTCTGTTCAGAAAGGAATCTCAGTAAACACGAAGTCTAAGCTATCTGACAAATTTGGCCATGATATTTACATTGATTCTCACCATTGAATCATCAAGATTTGACTTGTCAATGCCAGGCAAATCAACCAGCTTCAATGGTGGAGCTGTATGCAGTAAAAAGAAAAAATAGATCAAACAAAAGCCAGGAACACAGCCATGCAAAGAAAGGGAGAAGAAAAAGTCACATGAAACACTAGCAAAACGACAGTTGATCCAATTTAGCAAACATCTCCAGGCAGGAAGTTAACAAAAGACAAGTAGATACAAATAACACAATTTACAAAGAAGAGGAATGATAATCTGCTACAGGTGTATCCTCTGTGAAGAAGGATAGGAGGATGCAAGTAACTTGTTCATACACTGCAAATTTACAGCTCAGCTTGATGCGTATTTTAAATTTATTTGGAAGAAAAATGGTCCATGCCAAACTTCAAAAGAACTGCAGCCGAGTAGGAAAGGGCAGTGCTCCAAATAACTACCATTACACTTTGAAACACTGTACCAGGGATTCTTTGGTGGATGGATACTTTGAAGGCAAAAAAGAGAACATTTGTAATTTAAAATATAATTGTATCACTTTTAGCTTTTTGGTGTAAGAATGAAATGTACAGGAAGTTGAGAGGATGATAGTTCAGTTCATTTCACATGCAGTAAATGAACGAGCTTATTTTTGTATAACTGCACCTCCGGGGCAGCCCCTGGGTATCATTAGCATATTCTAAATGCTATTTTGATAAATTAGCATGTTTTTGTGCGTCAAGATTATTAATTTCCTATTTGTCTTAATCTTCCACCAATGCAAAAGAATAGTTGAAATTTCCGATAATCCCTAATCCAAGAAAGAAGACTCCGGATAAACAAATAAAAAAGGTGATGTACACAGCATGCAAAATCATGATGTAACTATATCATTTGCAGATAAAACAGTCTTGCATGCTCACCCGTGCTTGTTCGTAGCTTCAAATATATTTCATCAAGACTCTTGCTTGAAATTTTGCTTAGTCTATCCTGTAAAGAATGTCGAAGAGCACCTGCGCAGATGAAACAGAGAGATGTTAATCCATTCAAGGACATAAGAACTGGTAGATTTTCATTCACTTGCTCCAAGGGTAAGCTCCTCGCTCGTGTAATACCATTCCTCATAAACCCATTAGCTGATTAAGAAGCTTACTTGCAGACACTGGCTGAGATTTACTGTCAATCTGCAAAATGATCGATTTACTGCTCAACGAACTATCTCGTTTTAGATCAATGCATATGGGGGCACGAGTGGCACCGCCTTCACCAGTTGGCTGTGAATATAAGGATCATATTAGACATCAAAAGGATTCTGAAACTTGGGATTGAGAGTTAACAAGGCAAAATGAGATGTAGAAAGTAACATTTTAATTCCACGGAGAGAAAAACCATACCAAAGCAGGATGGCCAATTAGACTGTTCAGTACAGCTGATTTACCTGCACCCTGCAAAAGTTTTACACGGCTTCAATGCATATCAATAAGCTCAGAGCAATTGAGGGGAGCAATTTGTTTATTGACATCTCATGCACAATTGTTGTTGATAATATAAGAAGATCAAGCAGAGCTATACAGACAGTAAAATCCCTATCACAAACAAGGGCAGTCCTTACCTCATGCGCTATTTCAGGTTAGGTCCAAGTTCAATTTTCTTTAGAAGTTTAATCATTACACGACTCTCACATGTATGTCAGCATTGGGACCTTTGGATATCAAGTAAAAATCACCCCTTCAAGTAATTCTCTTGAGCCATCCACCATATGTATACATTTATACATTGCTATGGGCTAAGCTAAAAAAGACTATCCATTGCAAAAATAAAGAGAACTCACTCATCTAAATGATGTCATCTCCTCTATTTCATATAATCCTACGCAGGCCCTCTGACATGTACATCTTTTCTCCTTCTAGCAACATCTTTTTGTGGGTTTTGTTGTTTCTTTACCAAGATGATTTCCTGAATAGTTTTCAATCTAGATCTTTATTTTTTCTAAGGTAAGTAACTTAATTAATAACAGAAAAATCTGTAGTATACGAACAAGCAACATCACATCAAAATATAGAAAAGCTACAACATAATATGACACTTTGGGAACAACATCTGATCTTCTAACAAATGAACCTCATGAGAACCCCGGAGAAACTAGGCACGAAAGTTCTTTCTCAAATATACCGTCATTTTATTTCCTATCGAAAGCTCGCTTATTCTTTCCCTCCACTCATCCACGTGAATGTTAAAGTTGCAACATCCCAAACTCTTCAACTTCTCTTCTTCTAAATTTCCACATGGAGAGTGACTCCTTCATTGTGCCCGACATTATCCATTACAACCTGAACCATCTCAAAATCGCACACCACAAGCGAGTTGCCTCTGACAATCATGGAGAAGGTCACACATCTTCACCTGAATGTTTGCATATGAGCACCAGCTGGTATACACAATCCGTCATTTTCTCAAATTCTCAACTGTAAAATTGCTCCCCCACTGCCAACCAGTAAGTCTCTATCTCATATCGCACAAGTATAATCTCATTCTTTTGCCAATAAAAAAAATTATTATAAAAATAAACTATCAGGCAGAATCAAGGTACTGCAGCATTACATAAAGTAGCTGGATATAGATTCATGAAACCTCTGTAGAATCTATGAAATCCAGAAATACATCTGTTCCAAAATCAAAAAATGCATTAGACCATATGTTTAATTCTGAATACACCTTTTTTAAACAATTGAAACGCTTTCCTCCCTTCCATAGAAGCACGTTCAAGTTCATTCCAACCATGTTGTCCACATGACAAAAAGAAGCATGCTTATCCAAGACTTTTTCTACTTTCTCCTTAAAGCCTGTCCTTGCCAATCACACACAAGTAAAATCTCGTGTTGTCCTTTTCTGCCATACTTCTTTACCTTTTCCTGTACAAAATATCCACTACCAAAGATTTTATGCCTTACTTCTGGAGAAATGGTTTCCTTCCACCCTAAGTTAAAAAAGACAACCTAACGAATTTCGATATCTTCCAAAGCTTTGCTAGCAAAAATTTCCACATCACATGGGAAATGATTCTTTTTATATTCATAAACATGGTTTAGTTTCAAAACTTGGAAAATAATGTGTTTGCCCCTTTACAACTTTGTTTGGATGGTTGTTACCTACTGTATTGTGTTGTTAGCTTAAATACAATATTTACTTTGATTGTTACTTAAATTTTAATGTATCGTATCGTTAAATTCATCATTAAGTAACGACAAAAAGTCCCATTTTCTGTAACGACCAACTTGGTGTGATAGCATCTACATTTTTTTCTTTACTTATTAGTAATTAACAATCATATTTTATCTTTTAGTCTACCTTTTAATAGTAGCTCTACCGTGTACCCCACTTTTCTTGTAGAATTATCTTTCAAATTGCTACTATGTGACATTATGTAATGATGGAAAACAATATTATCTATCCAAACAATGTATTTCATCCGAACAAGACAATATGATACAATACAACACAATACAATATAATACGATACATTATGAAACAAAATATAACAATCATCCAAACAGAGCCTTACTCTTCTCTACTTAAATACCAAACTTAGTGCATCAGCTAACTCTCTAACTAGTAATGTGTGCCCACTTAGGGGTCATTTGGTTGAAATTAAGTTATCCTAGTTATCCTGGGATTAGTTATCCTTAGTTATCCTGGATATCTTATTCCACCATGTATAGGGGATAACTTATCCCATCACTATGGTATAAATGGTGGGATAAGTTATCCCAAACATGGCAATCAAACAAGATGATAAAATTTAATCACAGGACTATTTTTTTATCCCTCACACCAAACGACCCCTTAGTGCATCAACGAACTCTCTAACTAGTAATGTGTGTTCATGTTATGCTGCATTTGGCATTGAACCAAAGCCTTTGGGGTGCATATGGGAAATGGTTGGACAACTTTCATTTCTCTTAAGATTTCTTCATTACCAATAAAAAATTTAAAAACAAAGAGTACAAAAGAAATTGGCGCCTGCACAAAAGAGAGGAGCAAACCGCTCTTCACAACAAATAGCGTAAGTTATTTTTAAAAAAACCAACAATTACCAAAAATATGAGAATTATGACTTATAACAACAAGTTCGCAATAAAGATTTCTTAAATTCAATAATGACAACTATCCCAACATCTCAAATTAAAAATAATTAGACTATAATTTTGGCATGTCCAAAGAACTTCAAGCCACTACTAAGTTTTAGTTTCAATTAATCAAACATAAAATGTATTTTAATTTGCAATATTATCTTTCATATATAATTGCCCTGACAACTACATTGATAATAAGTTCCAGTAGAAAATGTTAATAACTTCCCAAATAATAATCCATATCTCTCAAGAATAAGAGAATAGACAAAAAGTTACCACGTTCAAAAAAAAGAATAAGAGAATAGACAAGAATAGAAAAGGATTTGATGACAGCAGAAGATAGTTGAAGTGAAGCAAGGACTCAATTACTAGGAGAAGAGAGAAGTAAATCAAAAGATCTTGCGAAGTAGAATTAGTAAAAGAAGAATTATCGCAAACCAAAAAAGAAGAGGAAGTGAAGCACAGATAGCAAAAAATTCCTAGTGCTCCTTTTTCTTTCATTGTTTAAAATCATTAATGAACAGATTCAAAGAAGTAAACCTTATCTTGGATTACTTCACGCTCACTTTGTTTCACCCATAAAGAAATATAACCCCTTACCTTGCATCATAACATCACTTTATGCAACAAAATTATTGTTTAGCAAGAATGGCAATTAAGACATTAGAAAGTAGAATTACTCTAAGGCCTCATTTGTTTTCATTAAGATTTAACATGTTTTAATCTCCATTACTAACTATATATTAAAATGTGCATTAAGATTTAGATGTCTAAATCAAAAAAGACATCTAAACTGTTAAGATGGTGTATTATGATCTAATTACTAAATAATTAAGATTGTTTTTAACACCTCGGTGTTTAAAGTGTGCTGTTATTTTAAAATTAATAAATATAAAATTCAAAATGAATCTAAACTATATTTCTATAAATATTATATGACGGTTGGTGGTTGTGATGGCTAGCAATCATAGTTATGGATGTCAATTGGGATGATGTCGGCTAATATAGGTAGGGTGTGGGTAGTAGCTAATGGTGATGGTGATGGTGATGGCGGTTGATAGTGGTGGCAGATGGTAGTGATAGCTAATGGCAATGGTTAGCGATATATAACATGGTGACAAAAGGTTGTGGTAGTAATGGTAGTTAGTGATGATGATTATAAAGGATGGTCCGTGGCAGTGACAACTAATTATTGTGATTGACACTAGTGATGGTTGTGCTCAAGGATGGTGGGTGGTGGAACACAGTTGACAATGGTGGGCGGCAATAGTGGTAGTTGATAATGGTGGACAATGGTGGTAATGGCGAATGAATTAAGGAAAATGGTGAATCACAATTTTGTAGAAATCTTTAGATAGACGTCTTAATGATATTAAGATTTTGCTCCAAATCTTAATCATTCGAATCTATTCAGACCCATTGAGTGGTTGAAACATTAAAGAAAAAACACTTAATAATTAAGATCTGAACTATTAAAATTCAGACCTAAAACAAAACGGACTGAATGATTAATATTAAAACTTTCATCAAGTGCAAACAAATGAGTTCTAAATCTATGCTCAAGCTAATTGTATGCCATTGTCATCTGAGATGAATCTATCATTTTAATTTTGTTATTGTTACTGAATGGTGTGAGTTACACAAGCCAATAAATTTTGTATTTTTGCTTCACAAACATAATAGTTAGAAAGCCATCTGGACACACCTATACTGCCATACATCTTTGATGATACACTAACCATAAAAGAAATTATCCCCGAAGGTAGTCTGTTCTCTGTGTTCCATTCATGCAAAAGATTAAACAAAGGTTTAATTCCACAAAAGAAATAGCAGAAATTGGTACATCCAATCAGAACTCAGCCTTCACAAAGGGGAAAAAAAGGAGGGGGGTCATTCGCCTTGACTTATTTAACTATTTTGATGCAACATTAGTTGAAAATAAACTGAAACAAGCAGCTACAAAACCAGATCGAAAGAGAATAGCAATGTCATACATAGATTGAAAGCAAATAAGAAAATACCAGCAGAAAAGGAAGAGAACATCAACTTCATAAATAGATCCTCCACTATTCAACTAATAGTAAAAGATCCCTCAACATAATTGCAATCTCAACTAAGAAAATGATGTGTTCAATCACGAAACCAATTTTGCTTATTTAATTAAGCACGTATATATATCAGAACCGCAAGGAGGAGCCTACAATCCTAGATCGTAGGAGAGTAATACGGATCACAATACAACAAGTTCCACAGATCGAATCAGCACGCACCAACTAGCAAATCTGAACACTTATGTCTACAGAGGTTCATCAAACAAAAAAGTATCTAGAAGAAAATAAAATAACCAACTTACAGTGCCACCGATAGCAACCACATTAAGAAAACTGGACGGCCGTTTCGAAGACGAGGAAGAATTTTCATCAACATCTTCATCGGCAAGCAAAGACGCAGCTTGCTTCATCGAATCTGACAGCTGCTCCAATTCCTCGATTGCTTCCATTTTTACTGTCTTCTTTGTTCACAAACTAAATCGACAGTTCAAATCGAACAGCTCAAACTAAATCGACGGTTGACAAACTGAATCGACCGATCAGATTGAACAACAGAAAACACGCAACGGGATCTTCACAGATCGAAGTTGAAAAGAGAAAAGCCCTAGATTCGAGGAAAGAAAGAGTGAAGATCTGAGTCAAAGGGAAGTAAAACCGGTGAGAATATGTGTTGAAATGGTAGGGTTTTTACTCCGATTGACGCGTAACGAACGGGAGAAGACGCCGGAAAGAGAGAGAGATTTGAAAAGTTTTTGAAGTATTTGTGATGAGAAAGAAAAGAAAAGAAAAGAAATAATAATATGGTGAGAAATTTTCAAAATGCGAAAGGTTTGCTGAAATATAGCTGTGCCGTGTAATAGTAATAATAGTAGCAAAAACAAAGTTCAAAAGAATTCAATTTTGTCCAATTGTTTTACCTGCGTGACGGCGAATCTAGATAAGCTACTACTTACTAGTATACGCTTCATCTTTTTTACTCTTTCGGTTAAAATTTGAACTTGAAACAACATTTCTTATGCTTCATAGTTGTTGTACTTTAACCTTCTATAAGCCCACATTGAAGCTCCGACTAAATCTGGATCGCGCTCTGCAGGGCCCATTCGGGGGTGGCGCTCCCAACAGGACTTTCTCCTTACCCAGGGCTCGAACCTGAGACCTCTGGTTAAGGGTGAAGCACTCCCACCAGTGCACCACAACCCATGTTGGTAACCTTCTATGAATTAACGCCTCATTCATAGACCAAAATATATTTACAATTTCATATTTCCTTTCGTATAATTAAAATCAGCTTGATTTAAAGTTCAAATTTTATTTGGACAAATAATTTGAATCTCAAAAATTGTATTTTTTTTTCTCATGAAAAGAAAAAAAACGCTCCATTCATGAAAGTTATTTCTTAATTCTTATAGTCTTATCAAATGAGCAAATCATAGTTTATAACAAAGTATAATATTCTACTAGAAGGTTTTTTTTTAAAAAATTACAATATTTATTAATTGAACTTTAATAGAAAAACAAACTTGAATTGTTATGTAACTACTCTTTAATAGAAGTGTCACACATGTACGGACAATCTTGTTACATGAAGCTTGCATTTTTCGATCAGATGATCGAGAGATGAAATAATATTGTTACTTTGAGGTTGTTGGTCAATATCATTAAAATAAATATGTTTGATAAACGCTCAAAATACACCTCATCTAACATTAGGTGTAAGTGATCGTTATCTAGTACAAAACCCAACAAAGAGTTGGGGTCGAACCCACAAGGAGCGGTACAGTACGAAATTCAATTAAGAAGTAAAGATGTGATTCTAATCGGTTATAGAAGTAGACATTGTCGAAATTAAATAAAATAAGTCAAAGATTTGACAACGAATGTTAGTGGGGGTTTAAAGGTGTCAATTAAACACTACAATAATCACTAAACCAGGGGATTAGACAAGTAGGAAGGAATTCTCGGGATGTGATCGATTATAAGTTCATTTCACTATATGGGTAGTTGAAGTTTATTAATAAAGTGATAAATCATTGTGGGTAGGCTAGATTATAGGTGCAATAGTTTTCTCTCGAACAACTATTACAGTTCACGCGAGTTCTCTCGAACCTCGATAAGCTTAACACTACAAAACTGCCCAAAACCTTAATTAATTATCTACTCTCTCAAGCTAGATAGGTAGGAGTGAGTTAAGATTCACTCTCTCGAACTGAACCCATAACAAACCACACTACAATCATCAATCGATAACCTTAGTTTCAAAACCCCTCTCTCGAGCAAGCTCAAAACACTAAGCTAAAATTGTATTTGCAACTACAATTCATAAATTACTACTCAGCTATCAATCAAACCCACATTAAAACATGATTTACATTATTAAACAACAATACCCATAAGCTAATTTGATAAATAATCACATGATCACACCCCAAGAATTGGAGTTTTAGCCAAGCATCATAAAAAGATAGAAATCAATACCAATTACATTCTCCATGGTTTGGGTATTGCAATCCAAGTCTTTTAAAATGATCCAAAGTGCTAATAATCAAAGACCTAATCCAAGTCTACTTGAAAAACCCTTCAATATTGTTCTACAATGAGGAAAATACTCAAAGAACTCTCAAAAACGGAAGAAAACTAAATTGGACTTAGAAAATAAAATCAGGACCTCTAAATCTCTTTTTAAAATTTAATTTATATTTTCCCAAATTTTGGCTGCAAGGACCATTAAGCGAGGTAAGTCGAGCGTCGTCGACCAGGTCGGCGACGCGCCAATCACTCCTGTCCATTGCCGGTCTGCTTTGGCTTTTTATCCTCAAAGTTCTGTAACTTTGGGCGATCCAGAATGTGTCACCGATCTGGTCAGCGGTCTGCGAATGTCCAAATCCATCGCCAAGTTGGCTTCTCCCTAGGGCTGGTAGTCTAGAACTATAGGCAAGCTGAAGTGCCACTCGGCGAGTCGCCGAGCGGCTTTGGCGATTCTCAACTTTTGTTATCTTCAGCTTTTTTCATCTTTTTAGCTTTTTTTTACCCAGTAATGTCTTTACCTTGCTCCTTTGCCTTCATTGCTGTAAATCAACACTTTAACATTAGTTTAGAGCATAAATTAGGTATTTGAGGACAATAAACTATGAAAACCAAGCCCTAAATGAGTCAAAATCTAGGACTCATCAACACCCCCAACTTAAACTTTTGCTTGTCCTCAAGTAAAACTTAAGATCAAGAGGTTCAAACATGTTCCATTGTGCACTCTAAGTTTCAATTCTGACTAACCATCATCAAATGAACTCAAACCCATAATGCTTGCTTCAAATGCAAGTTCAAGTTCAACAAAAGCATTTGGATGCCCTCACACAAAAAAAAATGATTCCATGCTCACACAAAACTCATCAACTTAAGAACTCGGAATCAGAAACAACTCTCACTCTCTCAAAAGCCAACACATGCATGATATTTTCCCATAGGCTTGCTCGTATTTTCCAATCAACATGATAATAAGTTCATTCAGGATCACAAAGGTCTTTTAAGGCTTGTAACGGGGCTGAGGGTAATGGTATGATCATTTAGGCTTAGTGACTACTACCTTCATGAAGCATGACCTGCATTCCATTCTTTCACCTTCTCTAACAACACTTTTTGATTCTCAAAAGTTACACCCCATTATTTTAAGCACAACTTATTGGATACTCCATTTCCTTTGCTCATTTCACACGCTTTATTTCAACAATATTTCTCTTTTTCAATCTTTTTCATCTTTTTATCTTCCTTTTTTTTACATGGAGGGGTTTCATTTTTTTAACCAGATCTTTCAAAAGGGGGAGTTCTCAAACTTCTTGATTTACCTCCTTTTTCACCACACCCCTAACTTAGGCTTTTAGCCTAAGTTAGCTATTTATAACAACCAATGCATCATAAAGATTATAGGTGGGAAAGAAAATGGGTCACTTGTGCTCAATGTTATTCCAAAGAAAAGGATAGGCTCAAATGGTGCCAAGCTAGGTTCACACTCTCACAAGGTGGTCACAAAGAGGTATAGTGACAAAATTGACTCACTCTCCACAAATTGCCTAAGATCATCTCTATCATTCACTCACATTAGCCAATCGGACCAACGGGGCAAGTTCTAGGTATAATCGAGCATGCATTACAAGTCGACCTCACCACACATGGCATCCAACACAATTATCAAAACAAGACTTAACCATTTTCGCAAACGAACAGTGGTCATCACAAGAGTTCCACTCAACAAATTGCATAGTCACAATAAGATGGTATGAGTTCACATATGACTTATACAACTCAATTCGCCTCATCGGATTTGCACACGCATGTCATTCAAATAAGAGCACTATTTAAGTCATCGGTATTGACCAAAACCGACACTCGAAATTGCAAGAGAACAACCACATTCACACAATAAGAGGTGGTAATATTTTTAAATTAGTTCAAAAACCATTTGCAATTCAAATAATGGACCAATATGGATCAAAAATCAAGATATAGATATATAAACCAAAGATCAGATCCAACATTCACAAAACCCAAAAACACAATATTCACAAACAAAAACAGCCCAAAAGAGGTGGGTATGGAAATACCTCACCCCGTCAACAAAAATAGCAGTTGTCCTCAAATGCAAAGAGATAATAAAAATAGTCTAAAAATAATAGAAAAGGAGGCAAAGAGTCATCCTGCCAGGCTAGGCCTGGGGTGAAGTCTGCATGTCGGAAACTCCCTATGTCTGGGCATGAGTGCCCGACATATAAGCATCCTTGGCTCCACTGGAGCCCACCATAGAAACGTCCCTCAAAGAGGCCTGCATAGTTGTATCCACATTGGCTCCCTCCAGGTCCGCCAAATCATCATAGACATGCTCATCTTTAACACCCAGTTGCTCCTCATCTGTCTAAGCCTCAGACTCAACATATGCATCCTCAGCTCTAGTATCATCTCTGGTCTTAGTAGCTGGAGGAACCTCAAAACAAGCTGGAATGTCAGTGCTCGGCATCTCAGGAATCTCCACAGCCCCAAACAACATCGTCAGGTTTGTGGACTTCAGCTGGTCCACATCCTTTATCAACCCAATAATATCGGCCTTCAAGGCCGTCACAATATCAGCAGCACCCTGACTCTGCTCACATGCCTCAACTAGGCATCCAATGCCAATTTGTGGCCTTCAATCAACTCTCGGTGCTCCTTTAACTCAGCCCTAATCAGAGCCAAGGCAGCAGTGATCGCCCGCTCTATCAGCCCAGGCACAACAACCTCAACCCAGGAGGTGCGCACATCAGTAAATTGGTCCAGATGGCACATCTTGTAAAGCATGGCCTGGGTGATAGGGGGTCGGGAAGCAGCATCAAAAGTAGTGGAAGGGGGAGCAACATAAGTACTAGGAGTCTCAAAAATAGAAGGGCCAGATGTACCTGTGGTCCCACTGGCCTGAGGGGGCATGATTGCCTCAGTCGGCAACATATCAACGTCGACCTTCGGGGATGTATCCACCGGTGCAGCCCACCTTCTGTCGGTCTCATCCCACATGTAATCAACCTTAATACGCCGGATGTCAGTGGGTGTCACATCCACATCTTTCTTCTCATCTCTCAAAACACGGGCCCGTCTGCACAGCTCGATGATCAGCACTGGAAATAGAAGTGAGGTTTGGCTATGCTTGACCTTCATGTCCATCTCTTACTCGATAACAACCCCAAGTTCAACCTCTACCCGGTTATGATGGAACCAAGACAGGCCGTCTTCGAGTGGCGGATGATGGACTCATTCTGTGATGGCATAATGGTGTTGCTAATAAACCCGAACCAGTATCTAGTAGCAACATTTAGGTCCTTCTTCTCGATAGGTTCACCTACCTCAATCTACCTCGGGGTGACATCGGAGATGAGGGGTGCCAGCCAACCCTTAAGATCCTCCAAAGTCTTCTTCTTGATCAAGTCTAGGTAGTCATGCATAAAATTCGTTGATCTCCCAAGTACCGCATTTGTAACACCCCGTATCCGAAAATAGAGATTTCAGATTTTCTGGTGTTACAGGTGGCACTCACGGACACCATCCACGGATCGTAGATGGACTCACGGTCCGTGGTTCGTGACAGAAAACTTCCCCAGAACTCAGTCAGAAAATCGGCTAAGTCCCGACTCACGGACAGACCTACGGTCCGTAGATCAGACCACGGACCGTGGTCTGTGTCCGTGGATCGAGACCTCCTTT
>JAJOOO010027830.1:0-20419 GCA_029582685.1 Solanum piurae
GAATATAATTGTTAGTTAAAAGTAAAGTCTAAACCATTTTCCTCGTGGGATCGACCCCAACCTACAAGTTGGGTTCTTTACTTGATAACGATCGCTTATGCTTCTGAAAGGAGGTGTAATTTGAGCGTATCACCTATTTTTTTGAGAAATTTGCTGCAGACTTTTTTAAGAAAAAAAAAGGCTCCAAGCACGTTTTTTTTAAGGAAAAACAGTTGGCACATTTTATTTTATTTTTTATAAATGTTATTGACTTAAATTAAATTAATTACATTATTTTAGTGTTGAGTGTGGATTTGTAATATCTTATTATTTATATTTTATTGATTGATTTATGATATATATCAAAAAGACGAATAATTTAATCAAATATAAAATTAATTTAATCGATAAGTCTATTTGGCACCCACAGACTCTAAATCCTGGATCCGCCACTGGCCAAAGGAAAGTGTATTCACCTTCTTGGACATGTCAGCATTTAAGGGCTACAAAATATCAAAAATAAAAGGTTCAGGGGGTAATAGGACCCCCGTAAAGTATTGTTGTGTAGTTCGGAATTTACTAATAGGTTAGGGGGTCATTTGGCCATTTTCTCAATACAAATACATACATTTTTGTCTTATACACTTATAATTATATAAATATAAATCTTATTATACAAATTACAATGTATAAATGAATTTATACAAAACTGAACAATTTATATAAAATTGGATGTATCTAGCTAATTATACAAATCAAAAAGCTCCATAGCAAACATAAAATTTGTTATAAAGCGCAATTATGCAAATTATAGCTATAATATACAAATATTATTTTTATGTTTTATGAAAGTTGCTCAAATTTAATTATGTTGAATTAAGAGTATTTATTATGTCTATTATGTTTGCTAG
Source organism: Solanum piurae (assembly GCA_029582685.1). Lineage (NCBI taxonomy): Eukaryota > Viridiplantae > Streptophyta > Magnoliopsida > Solanales > Solanaceae > Solanum > Solanum piurae. The sequence continues at coordinate 891 of JAJOOO010027830.1, forward strand.
TTCTAAAAAAATTTCTATTTAAAAAGTATTTATATATATAATTGAGACAGATTAAGGAAATATAAATGGAATGAGACGTGTAAGAGGATGAAGAGAAATAAAATACTAGTAGTATTTGTGAAACTTGTATCTCTATTTTAAAATATTTGTAACAGACTTATTTTTCTGGAAAACATATTTTTAAAATTATACTACTACTAATATAGTTTTTTCGGTACCAAATATAGTATTTCTTTGTTACGATTGTAGTGGAGTGACAAATACTCTTTCATTCTTAATTATATGTCTCAATTATAGTTCATGTACGCAGTATTAAGTCTTTCTAGGTACAAAGTCGCCTACGATTTACCCTCAATGTGAAGTCCCCTATGTTAGGCAATGGTTTATCTCCAATATGAGGCTTTCCAGCGTTAATCCATATTTAATCGAACTAAAAAAAATTAGAATTGTTTATCTCCAATATAAGGTTTTCCAGCGTTAATCCAAATTTAATCGGACTAAAAAAAATTAGAATTGTTTCTTTGTTACTTCGTTAGAGGAGTATTAGATCACAAATTATTTAGGCACTCACTGGCCAACCTTGAAGATTTTTTTTTTATATATATGCAGTTGCGTCTCTTCACTATCCAGCAGTGGACCCTTGATGTTGGAGACGTTTATACTGCTTTGGAAATCCTAAACTTGTAGTATTGCAATCTCCTTCTTCTTCATCTTCCTTTCTATCTTTGAGAAACCTAAATAATTGAGAAATTAGATCGAAAGAATGAGTCTTTCAACAACAATTACAACTTGGGGTTACACCCATTATCCTCTTTCTGACTTTGGAAATAAAGGCAGATCCAGATTTTGCTCTCCTGGATTCATGCCTCATCTGAAGATGAAATTCTCCACTAACCCTTCTTCTCTTTCTGTCTCAGCTGTTCTTACAAAGGAGCAAACAGATGCGGAAAGCAAGAGCAAGAAACAAGCAATGGAGTTCAAAGAATACGTTCTTGAAAAGGCTATTTCTGTCAACAAGGCTTTGGAATCTGCAGTCTCTATCAAGGAACCGGTCAAGATTCATGAGTCCATGAGGTACTCTCTTCTTGCTGGTGGGAAAAGAATCAGACCCATGTTGTGTATAGCTGCTTGTGAGCTTGTTGGTGGGGTTGAGTCCACAGCCATGCCAGCAGCTTGTGCTGTTGAAATGATTCATACCATGTCTTTGATTCATGATGACCTTCCTTGTATGGATAATGATGATCTTAGAAGAGGGAAACCAACAAATCACAAGATTTATGGTGAGGATGTGGCTGTTTTAGCAGGGGATGCACTTCTTGCATTAGCCTTTGAGCACATTGCTACTCAAACAAAAGGGGTTTCTTCTGATAGAATTGTGAGGGTGATTGGTGAGTTGGCTAAGTGTATTGGGTCAGAGGGACTTGTAGCTGGTCAGGTTGTAGATATAATTTCAGAAGGCATTTCTGATGTTGATTTGAAGCATTTAGAGTTCATTCATCTGCACAAGACTGCAGCTTTGTTAGAAGGGTCAGTGGTGCTAGGGGCTATATTAGGAGGGGCACCAGATGAAGATGTGGAGAAGCTAAGGAAGTTTGCAAGATGTATTGGGTTGTTATTTCAAGTTGTGGATGATATTCTTGATGTCACAAAGTCTTCTCAGCAATTGGGGAAAACAGCTGGGAAGGACTTGGTTGCTGATAAGGTAACTTATCCCAAACTGATAGGTATTGAGAAGTCTAGGGAGTTTGCTGAGGAGTTAAACAAAGAAGCAAAAGCTCAGCTTGTTGGATTCGATCAAGAGAAAGCAGCTCCATTGTTTGCTCTTGCAAATTATATTGCTTACAGAGAGAATTAAATTGTAACCACAGGATTCTCAGTGATTTCTGATAGTATTAAACAATGAATATATGAATTTTTGGTCAACCAATTTGTATGTTTAAAGTTTAAGAAGTTAGTACAAGGCAAGGACATGAGTGTGTACATTTAAAGATTCAAACTTCTAACATCTTGAATGAAATAATGGCCAATACACATTTCTTTTCTTCTCCACCTTAAGACTCTCATGGTTTTTCAATTGATATCTGAGATATAAATCCTTATTCACATCATTCTGTGGATGTATTTACCCATTTGTTGTTAAGTCTATTTCTTGCTTTGATATAAGGTCTTATATGCAGCTTATTCTACTGTCTTTCATTTCTTTCCTTTGGCTGTTGCAGCACTTCTATGACCTGAGACATGCCCATTTTTTGAGTCCAAACAGGAATCGTAATTGGTCCTCCCACTTCTCTTTTCTCTACTCTTCAGTAAAGATTCTTCATTCAAACATTTCTGCATTTTTGTCATATATAATTAGTATAGTTTTCATTCAAACTTGGACTTCTATAAATTATTGGATGTCCCAAATAATTTTGAGTTACTTCCCAACTGGATCTGCCAGTTAAATGTTGATAATTTTCTTTAGTGGCTTACACTTTGGAAATCAATTTCTCTTAAAAGTCCACCATTATGTGGATTACATCTTCCACTCATCCTCTAAAGGTATGAAGAAAATACCAAAGAGCCAACTCAGTTATAGCAAGTTGCCATATATTTTTGGGCTTGAGGGTCCCAGTCTGTATATTTGGAACTCATCCCAACCCTCTGTTTAGTAATACAAAAAAGAGTGAGTCCAGAGATGTTCGACTTTATTATGAGATAGCTTCTACCCTGCTGCTTTGGCTTGAAAAAGTAATCCACACTTTAAGAGTCATGTCTATGGTAAAAAGAGTAATCTACAATCTTGCAAAACTGAGTAAAAGAGGTACTCCAAATAGATCCAGATCTGCAGGAACAAAGTTGCTTCTTTCTCCAGAGGAAACAGCAGAGGTAATATTCCGGCCAAAAGCAAGAGCCTTTTGTAATAGCACAGATTTTTCCAAGAATGATGCTGAAGTTATCAAACATGAAGACATATTCAGAGAAGCTGGAAAAACAAGAAGCGTCTTTGATTTCAAAAGTTACATGGTTCATAAGATCAAATCTGTCAATCAAGCCTTAGATGGTGCTGTTCCAATCAGAGTGCCTATCAAGTTCCATGAAGCAATGAGATACTCACTCCTTTCCGAAGGCAAGCGGGTTTGTCCTGTACTCTGTATAGCCGCCTGTGAGCTTGTTGGTGGCCAAGAATCAACAGCAATGCCTGCTGCTTGTGGAATGGAGATGATACATGCTATGTGTATGATGCACGACGACCTTCCCTGCATGGACAACGATGATCTCCGTCGAGGAAAGCTGTCACATCACAAGGTTTATGGCGAAAATGTCACTGTTTTAGCTGGTTATTCCCTTGTTGCCTTAGCATTTCAGCATATGACAACAGCCACTAAAGGGGTACACCCGAAAACAATGGTTCGTGCTGTTGGAGAACTAGCAAGATTGATAGGTCCAGAGGGGGCAGCGGCTGGCCAGGTGCTTGACTTGCTGTGTGGAGGTAACTCTGATACTGGATTAGAAGAGCTCGAGTATATTCATCGTCACAAGACTGCAGACTTTGCAGAGGCCGCGGCCGTTGTAGGAGCAATGCTTGGTGGTGCATCCGAGGAGGAGATTAATAGACTTGGGAAATTCTCCAAGTGTCTTGGACTGCTGTTTCAGGTTGTGGATGACATTCTTGATGTGACTAAATCCTCTGAGCAATTAGGAAAGACAGCGGGAAAGGATTTGTTGGCTAACAAATTGACGCACCCAAAGATGATTGGCATTGACAAGTCCAAAGAATATGCTCAAAAACTTAACAAGGAGGCCAAGGAACAGCTTGTTGGTTTTGATCCAGAAAAGTCAGCTCCATTACTTGCTATGGCAGATTTCGTTCTTCATAGGCAAAAATGATCTTGTTAGGATAATTATGCCTGTATTATTTAACTCTAATTGTGGACATTTTATTTTTCATATAAGGACATAGTATGGAGTAGAGCTCTTTCAGTTCCTTGAGATTTATCTGGAAATATGAATGCTGCTTAATTTGTCCATCTGAAACTGACTTTTCTAATGTCCAAAAGGACAATGTACTCACTCATAAATTCGTATGTTTAAGCTTTTAAATTACAAAAAGAATACGCCGTTGCCGGGGATCGAACCCGGGTCACCCGCGTGACAGGCGGGAACACTTACCACTATACTACAACGACTGCTTGTCAGAGCTACAGCCTTTGTTATATTTTTAACAACCATTCAAGAAAACTAGTCGTATGGAGTATACAGAGATGTTGTGCTCTTTGCGATTGTTGATTGATTCCTCCATTCAGGTTTGTCTATGCTTCGTTCCCGATGTTGTGCTCTTTGCGATGCTCGGTAAGTGAGCTTCTATCTTCTTTTTTGTTTTCCGGTCTGAAACTGTGTTAACCACATTGAGATTGATGTTGCCCTTTCTTTTAAATTTGCAGTGAAAAAGATTTGATCTTTGAACAATAGAATAAGCACCCGAAGGTGCAAAACCAACCCTAATATTAAAATCAAGATTAGGTCTGTGATTTGTACTGCATGTTGTTTAGCCCATTTGGTTCTTGTAGATGCTTCATACCTTTTCTCTTTACTTGTTATTGTGTACTGTCTGTTGTATTGGTGTCTGCATTTTGGTTCTTGAGTTCCTATAGCTGAGTATGTTTCCTCTCTGCTGAACCAGTCCATTTAGAGGTTTATTGTACTGAGAAAAATTACACCAGTTTTGTTTCTGTACTGTTTTATATGTGTCCATGTTTGTGCTGTTGTTCTCTGTCTTCCTTGAAGGTCTACCTGCAATCAAAGAAACCAGATTAGTTAAAAGTTTGTTTATCATGTTCTCCTCCCAATAGGGAATTTGTTCATAATAAACAGTGGCCTCCTTCCATCTTTCATTCCAGCTTTTCATCTCTTGCATGATCTGATCCTCAAGTTAGGGAAAACAGTAAGTGTATAGGCATACTATGTAGCACAAGTTTAATGAGTGTTACCCTCCCACCAATAGAAAGTAGCTTCCCTGTTCATTAATTGAGTTTATTAAAAACCTTGTCTGTGATCTCTTTATAGTATGCTATTAATCTCTTCCCATAGTAAATTGGTACTTCCAATTATGTGAAGGGGAAATCTTTTGTAGGAATTCTGGTAATCTCAGTCCTCAGACACTTTAGCTTCTACTTCTTGACTCGCATTGTGATGAAGAAAGATTGCAATCTTGCCTTTGTTCATTTTCTGAACACTTACTATTTCATATGTTGAGAGAGTATTCATGATCAATATTAGTGATTCTTCATTAGCAGAGGCAAATACAATAGTGTCATCAGCATAAGCCAGATGGTTTATGTCTGGATCCGTGATCTGAGTGTGATGCACTTAATGCCCTAGACATGCATTTTGAGGCCAAAATGAATAGAGTTGGTGATAGAGAAAAGGATCACCTTGTTTTACTCCTCTGGTTGATTTGAAAGAAACCACATGGTTTCCCATTGATCAAAATGGAATACCAATTATTAGAGATAATTCTATACACCATGTAAATGAGTCTCTTCCCAAATACCTCTTTCTTCGGAACTTTGGTTCGAAATAACCATGAAAATGTCTTTGTCATGTCCAATTTTATTACAACATTGCTTGGTCTACTCCTCAATTTCATATCATGGACAATCTCCTATACAAGTAATATAATTTCTACAATACTTCTTCCTTAAAGAAAACCAGCTTGTTGAGGAGAAATTAGATCAGGTAGCAAATGAACTAGCCTTTTAGCTGTAAAATTGTCAAGACTGATAGGCCTCAAATCTGAAAAAGTACTAATCCCTTTCTTATTAATTAGAATCAAGTTAGTGCAAGTGATATATCTGGATAGTTCATGGCCACAAAAGAAAGATCTTGCCATTTTCATCATATCTTTGGCAATGAAGAATCTTTACTGACGAGAAGAGAAAGGGGAAATGCCTTCAGTTTCATAAAATATTTCTGCATTTTGGTCATATATAATTAATGAGTATATGGTGCTTTGTCAACTTCCCCTACTTCATTCAAACTTAAAGCTTATATAAATTATGAATGTGCCAAAAAATTTCACTTACTTTCCAACTGGATCTGCCTTTTAAATGTAGGAGTTATAATTTTCTTCGTGGCTTTCACTTTGGAAATCAATTTTTTCTTAAAGTCATGTGAGTGAGACCATTATGTGGATAAAATCTTCCACTCATCCTCTATAGGTATGAGCAAAATACCAAAGAGTCAACTCATGAGTTATAGCAAGGTCCCATAAAGTTTTTGGCTTGAGGGTTCCAGTCTGGATAGTAATTCACCAGATCAGAGAAAAAGATTGGCAGACTTCTCAAGTTAAGAGTCATGTCTATGCGAAAAGGAGTAATCCACAATCTTGCAAAACTTAGTACAAGAGGTACTCCAAAAAGATCCAGATCTGCAGGAACAAAGTTGCTTCTTACTTCAGAGGAAACAACAGAAGTTATATTCCTCCCAAAAGCAAGATCCTTTTGTAATAGCACAGATCTTTCCAAGAATGAATCTGAAGTTATCAAACATGAAAACATATGTAGAGAATCTGGAAAGACAACAAGTGTCTTTGATTTCAAAAGTTACATGCTTCAAAAGATCAAATCTGTCAATCAAGCCTTAGATGCTGCTGTTCCAATCAGAGAGCCTGTCAAGTTCCATGAAGCAATGAGATACTCACTCCTTTCTGAAGGCAAGCGGGTTTGCCCTGTACTCTGCATAGCCGCTTGTGAGCTTGTTGGTGGCCAAGAATCAACGGTGATGCCTGCTGCTTGCGGAATGGAGATGATAATCTCTATGTGTCTGATGCACGACGACCTTCCCTGCATGGACAATGGTGATCTCCGTCGAGGAAAGCTGTCAAATCACAAGGTTTTTGGTGAAAATGTCACTGTTCTAGCTGGTTATTCACTTGTTGCCTCAGCATTTGAGCATATGGCAACAAACACTAAAGGGGTGCACCCGAAAACAATGGTTCGTGCTGTTGGAGAACTAGCAAGATTGATAGGACCAGAGGGGGCAGTGGCTGGCCAGGTGCTTGACTTGTTGTGTGGAGATAAATGTGATACTGGATTAGAAGAGCTCAAGTATATTCATAGTCACAAGACAGCGGATTTTACAGAGGCCGCGGCCATTGTAGGAGCATTGGTTGGTGGTGCGTCTGAGGAGGAGATTAATAGACTTAGGAAATTCTCCCAGTGTTTTGGACTGATGTATCAGGTTGTGGATGATATTCTTGATGTTACTAAATCCTCTGAGCAATTAGGAAAGACAGCGGGGAAGGATTTGTTGGCTAACAAATTGACGTACCCAAAGATGATTGGCATTGACAAGTCCAAAGAATATGCTCAAAAACTTAGCAAGGAGGCCAAGGAGCAGCTTGTTGGTTTTGATCCAGAGAAGGCAGCTCCACTACTTGCTATGACAGATTTCCTTCTTCATCGGCAAAAATGATCTTGTTAAGATGATTATTTATCTTTATTTTTCATAACTCTTTCAATTCTTTGAGTTTTATCAGTAAACACGAATGTTGCTTAATTTGTTCAAGTGAATATTTTGTTCCAAAAGGACAAATGTACTCAACTCCGGGTGACACTGCTTGTTGATTCACTAGGGAATTGAAGTCTCTATTACTTAAACATTCTGTGATCCTGAATCGAAGATAAAAGAAGTTTATTTTGTCATTTCCCTTGATCACAAATTCCACATTCCTCCCAACATCTTAGTCTCCGTTTATATAAATCTTTTGAAGTTGGTGATTTACATGATTTCTTTAGTACAAAGAGAGGCTGAATTATATATAGGTACAAGCAAGGTTTTCTTAATCTTTGGATCAATAAAGAATTCAGAATGCACACATTCTTACGTAGTAACTTTGCCTAATTTTATCAGAGTCTAAACTGATTGATTAATACAAACTAATCACGATATATACACAAAGGATTAAATGTATATTTCAGTTACTTGACTATAATTTAAGAATCAATACTTATATGTTTTCGTAATATTCACAATGTTCATAATAATTGGTGGTATGTAATGACTGAATTATTGGTATTATATATCAAACTCATACAATGAATCTGTAAAACAACTAACGAAAATATAAAAATTTTGTTAGTTTGACACCACAATAACAACCAATGGCACCACACTGAAACTATGATTAAGTATCAACAACTATAGGCAGATTATCAACAACTACAATTGGTTTATTAAGCCTAGGGCTTTTTTCGGAGCGTCCTATCTATAGTATATTAAGGGAAGAACTAAAGGTAAAAGATAACAAACCTATTGAAAGTGATGGACTTGTGAGATAAAACGGAGAGAGAAGAAGAACCCGGACGGAAGAGAGAAGTTTTTAAATTTTTTCAAGAAAATAAAAATGCATAGGAAATAACAATTGCTTGGAAAACTAGATAAAAATCTTCTACTTTTCACATGGATTGGATCAAAAAGGCAGAAAAAGTAAAAAAATATTTGCAAAGCACAATAAAAACGGTAATTGGTGAGATAATATAAGCTACATTAATACATGATTATCATTTCCTAAAAATAGGCACAGAATTCCAAAAAATGAGATACTAAAATCGAAAATTAATTTAATCTGCTATGTTTGTAATTTAAAAACTTCGTTTATAATTATATATATATAGTTAATTAAAGTTTTTAAATAATATATTTTTGTAATTTTTACTAAAAAGAATTGGACGGAGAGGTGTGAATTATTAGAAGGCTAGAAGTCACAGCATATAAGGTAGGCAGAGCCGCAGAGACCACCAATGAATAGCTGCGTTGGCCACTTCAAAAAACAGCACAGACAGGAGAAACACGTGTAGCCACTTTTTCTCACATTGGCTATAACATTCTTGGACAACTCCAAAGTGCCTTTGACTATTCCCTAATACTCCATCAGTCTCTTATTATTTGTTCATTTTTTTTTTAGTTATTTCTAATTATTTATTCATTTTGATAAATTAAAAAATAATAAATTTATTTTCTTTATTATACCTTCAATTAATTACTTTGAAAAATTTAGAACTTCTTGAAACTCTTAAATTTTTTAAATCATCAACTTCATAATTAATATGGGTAAAATGATAAATTCACTATATCAATAATTGTTTCTTTAATAGATGTGTCAATTCAAAAATGAACAAATAATTAAATACAGAGCGAGTACTATTCAACTTGTGAAAACACACAAACTACCATCATCACATCTAACACCGTCCATCAATATAATCATCAATCACACATCTTATAAGATTGTTAGTATTAATGTGATATAGTGGATGAGGTTGCTCCACTCATAATCAGAGATTTCAGATTTGAATTTTGAATATAAAACATTTTTTGGTAGAGAGCATTTTTCCTCCGAATTAAAACCTATGCGATGTGAATTCAGAAATAATTAAACTCTGATATGAATAACGAATATCAAATAGAAAATAAAATGGTTAGTAGTAATTGTAATTATTTATCAATTCCCATTTCCCACACATGGATATTGGACCCCCTCACCACTCTATATAATAGATCACCCCACCAACAATCATCTCATCAGTCTCAACAACAACCTCATTCAACTTTCTTTTGAGTCTTTTGTTTTACCACTAGAACCAACAAATAGTTCATTTCTTCTTCAGCAATGGCCACTGTTTCATCAGCCTCTGCTGCTCTTAGAGCCATTTCTTCTTCCTCATGCAAGCTACCCTCTGCCTTCCAAACTCAAAAGATCCAATCTTTTAAACTCCCTAACCCTCTCATTTCTCAAACTCATAAACTTACTACCACCTTCCCTACTGCTTCCAGATCATTTTCCTGCAAGAGCCAGAGCAGCTCAACAGATTCCACAAACAGTAAGAATATTTAACTTCTTTATCACATTTTATCAAACATCGTATGTTCAATCTGTGATACTTAAATTTTCTTGTTCTGTTTTTCTTTTTTTGGGGTATTTTCTTGATTTCAGCTGAAGTTCAAGAACTTAGTGTCTATGAGATCAATGAACGTGACCGTGGAAGCCCTGCTTATCTTCGATTGAGTCAAAAGAATGTCAATTCACTCGGAGATCTTGTCCCCTTTAGCAACAAGGTACGTTTCTTTTTGCAATCAAAATACCAGAACCTAGAACGAATCTTTTTTTCACTTTTTATTCTTATGCTGATTCTTGGTGTGTTGCAGCTATATACTGCAGACCTAAAGAAGAGAATTGGAATAACAGCAGGACTCTGCATTCTGATCAAGCACGAAGAAGAGAAGAAAGGAGATCGTTATGAAGCTGTTTACAGCTTCTACTTCGGCGATTACGGTCAAATCGCCGTTCAGGGATCGTACTTAACCTATGAAGACACTTACCTCGCCGTCACCGGTGGATCCGGCATATTTGCAGGGGTTTCCGGTCAAGTGAAATTGCAGCAACTCATCTTCCCTTTCAAGCTATTCTACACTTTTTACTTGAAGGGGATCCCCGATCTGCCATCTGAGTTGTTGTGTACAGCGGTTCCTCCGTCGCCGACGGTGGAGCCATCACCTGAAGCTAAAGCCTGTGAGGATGGGGCCGCACTGAAAAATTACACTAATTAAGTGGGGGTGTTGATGTGCAAATCACAACTTTTGTTGGGGTCGTTCTGAATAATCAATAATTATGAGCTGTAGAATTAAAAAATCATTGTCCTTTTATTTTGCAATTTTTGGTATGTTATTTGTTGTTTGTTGGGTTAAACTATTTTGTAGTACTTTGTATGTATGCCTATTTTCTGAATGATAAAATGAAAAAATATATTTGGTAATGCAAGGACGTGTATTTGTTCAATGATTCCTTTTTTTTTGGTTTCTCTATTCGGTGTCCAGTATTCACATTAAAGCCCGACTAAAGGGCTTGAACCCAAAATTAAAAAATGAAGAGTATTTCTCACTCAACCACAACCCTTATTTCGTGTTCAATGACTCCTAGTAAACTTGAAAATGACACTTTTTTATATGTTGGTAGTGCTCATAAGTTCAAGTTGTTTTCAGTTTTAAGTGTTTTATGTTGTGTGATAGATAGTAGTAGGTGTATTCAATTGTTCCTTTCATCATTATGGCCATTGGACCAATATATATTTATTAGAGTTGATAGTTAATTCTCCGTGTGTTGTAATTTTTTAAGTTTTTTTTTTATCTAAACTATCATCTTATATTCAATAAGGTTTATTTTAAATAGATAGATGATGATACGTAGTTCATATAGAAAAATGAATGAAATGGTGATAGTTCAAACAAAAAAAGTATAGAGTGAAGTGAAACTTTTTTTTAAAAGAATCATTCAAAAGTGTATTTGATTATTATCTCTCTTTATTATAAATTCTTACTTCCAAATTTCCAATTTATCATGCCATAAGTCGAGTGCAAATTCTAATTAAATCTGGAATATTCTTACAACAATTATTAACATTAGTACTTAAAAACAATTATTTTATTATTTTATCCATCTATACATCCGCGTCAAGCGTGATATGCTTCCCTTATTTTATTTTACATATTAATAATGTTTCATTTATCACACAAAGTTTTATATACTAATTAATATGTCGTGATATATTTTATCTATTTTATTTAACATGATAATATTTTACAGATCACACAGTTTAAATGTACTTGTAAAAAAGAAAAAAGTCCACGAATAAAAATTCTTTGAACTTTTTCTAGCATAAATGTGTTTCCTCCCACTTTCCTTACCAAACAAAATGTGGAGAATATTAGCAACGTAACTAACTTTTTTTTAATTAATTATAAACACAAAAACAGCCATTCACAGAACACCTAACACGATCCTAAAGTCCATATCATGTGATTTACTGATGATTTGTTTTCTTTTAAAATTGATAATAATATAAAATTATAAGGTGGAGTATTTTATAATCTGTGTTCATTAACACGTGTTTTAGAATATAATATTAGTTGGATTTTGGGATATTGGATACCCTTAACTAAGTTATGTTAATTTTATTTATGGAGCTCATGCACTTGATGGGCTTATTTACTAGTAATTCAAGATTTCAAGGTCTTATTTTTTTTAGAAGAAATCCAACCAGTACGTAGATTTACAATAACATAAAGGGGAATTTCGCAAATAGCAATTATAATAAATTTATTTATATTTTATAGTTATAGTTTGTATATTTATAAGTTATAACTATCGTTTAGCTGTCTCGTTAAGTATTCGGAATACAATAAATCACGATTAAGTATATTTGAAGGAAGGTGAATTAATCTACATAATCTTTTAACAAATGAGGGAAAAAAGTTTGAAATATATCCAAACTTTGATCAAAATTGTTGTAACAATACCGAACTTTGGAAAAAACCTTTTTTCCTTCCTGCACTATTTAATAGTGTATTTTAAAGGTATATATGTGTCCATGTGGACATCATAAATATTGCATCATTATAAATAGTAACGTGTCCACGTGTGCACATATATACCTTTAAAATGCACTATTAAATAGTGCAGGGGTAAAAGATTCTCCATAAAATTTGATATCGTAACAGTAATTTCGATCAAATTTGAAATATTTTTCAAGACCATTTTCCCAATAAATGAACATCATTAATATATAGCAGATTTGTAATACGAAAAATGAATTTTAAAATTGAAATTTCTTCTGTAAGCAAAATATTTATTTCAAAAGATTTATTTTGGTGTGTATTTTAGAAGCCAATTAGTAGTGTGTTTAAGAAGTTCCATTTCTCCCTTGGCCGTGTATGTCATTCTTTTTCACCCATCTTGACACTTGTCTTATAATGATTTTTTGCATGAAAACTAATGGACAAGTGTCTTGTGATTAGGTTTCTTATTGGCCTATAAATAGGCATGAATTTTTTGTGCTAAGTAGAGAAGACATACTTGCTAATATGTTTTAATTTGTTGTTTCTCTAGGTCTCTGTCTCTTATAATCTTCTCATTTTAAGTTAATTAATTCTTTGGCTTTGTTATTTTATATCTCCTAATAACTTGCTGATGTTAATTAATTTGTTGTTTCATGTATCTTCTATTTGAGATAGGAAAAACTTGTTTAATTCGAAGAAACATTTCACATCGTTGAAATAGTTTTTTAGAACAGTGTCCATCACGACTCAAGTATTAATTTTATGCACTATTATTTATATATCATAGTAGTATTATTGTGAAATTTTCAGTTATTTCCCCAACATCTTCTACAATAGATTTAAGTACCCATTTGAATAAGCTTATAAAATGAGAGTAACTGCCTGGCCTCTTTGGATTGTTAAAAAAAAGGGAGTAACATCTGTGTTATTTCATTTATTTTTAAGAAAATGTATACACAATGTTAGTACTATTGCCTTAGAAGTAATTGTAAAATTTGAGTTCAATTGAGGGAGTTCATGGTGGATTCATCCACCATTAATGGAACCTTTAAGCTCCTATAGAGACAATTGGAAGAAGGAGAAGAAAACTGTTTTCGTATATTCAATGAATTAAAATCCAATTAAAATTGAGTTTATTACATATAAAACTGACTTGCTTCTAGAAAGTTCCAGCTAACAACTTTCATAACCGACTCTAACTAACACTGTCAACTGACTCTGTTAATCAGTGCAACTGACTCTGTTATGACTCTGTTAATCAGTGCAACTGACTCTGTTAATCAGTGCAACTGACTCTGTTAATCAGTGCAACTGACTCTGTTAATCAGTGCTTTCAGTATTTAACAGAAATAAGAAACAAATATTTTAATACACCCCCTCAAGCTGCAGGGTGAAAAATATCTAGAACTCCAAGCTTGAATAGAAGAAAGTGGTGTTGTGCTACTCCAAGACCTTTGGTGAGCAGGTCGGCTAATTGCAAAGTAGTGGACAGATGTGCAGGTTTGATTAACCCTGCCTGAAACCTTTCCCTCACAAAATGACAATCGATTTCAATATGTTTTGTACGTTCATGAAATATGGGATTCGAAGCAATTTGTATTGCAGCCTTGTTGTCACAGAACAGCTTCACAGGGGTGGGAACCTTTACACCAATATCTTGCAGTAAACCAACCAACCAGATGACTTCAGACACTACTGAAGCCATGCTTCTATACTCAGATTCTGCTGAGCTGCGACTAACTGTGTGTTGCTTCTTGGATTTCCAAGAGATTAAAGACCCTCCAAGTTGAATTACAAACCCTGTCACTGATCTCCTAGTATTAGGACAAGATACCCACTCCGAGTCACAATATGCACTTAGTTTTAGCTCTGATACCATGTAAAATTTGAGTTCAATTGAGGGAGTTCATGGTGGATTCATCCACCATTGATGAAACCTTTAAGCTCTTACAGAGACAATTGGAAGAAGGAGAAGAAAATTGTTTTCGTATATTCAATGAATTAAAATTCAATTACAATTGAGTTTAGTACATATAAAACTGACTTGCTTCTAGAAAGTTCCAGCTAACAACTTTCATAACCGACTCTAATTAGCACTGTCAACTGACTCTGTTAATCAGTGCTTTCAGTATTTAACAGAAACAAGAAACAAATATTTCAATAGTAATCAAAACAAGTCGAAAATTGATGTTTGCTATTTTTCTCTTAGATATACTTCCTTCCTATTTTTTTATTTTTTTTATTTGTTTACTATACTAAAAATAGTTGTTTTATAATATTTTTTCAGTTTGCAAAATCAAAAGATAATTAATGTTTCTATGTCAATTTTACCCTTGTTAGTAAATAGGAAAAATTGTGCATTAGAGCAAACTATTAATTCAAAATAAATGTTATACCTACGGGTCATTTAGTTCAATTCGCAACAAACACATTGTCATTCGCCTCTCCCCTGAATCTTGCTCGCCACTCTTAGTTCTCTCCCTCGCCTCTCTCACTTTATACAAACACAAATGTGTAAATTGCGCTTGTATAAAACGAGAGACTATATATACAAATACAAATACATATATATTCATCTTATACACTTACTATTATGAAATTAATAGATTATTTGCATTTAGTTTTTAATTTACGCTTATCATTAATTATAATTATTTTATTCAAAGGGTGATATAATAAAATCCTTCTTTTTATAATTTCTTAAAAACAGTGTAAAGTTAATAATGAACAAATATTATTGGACATTGAGGGTCGTTTGGTTGAAACATAGTTATCCCATGATTAATTATCATGGGGTTAGTTATCCTGAATAACTTATTCCACCTTGTATATGGAATAACTTATATCATCATTATGGTATAAGTGGTAGGATAAGTTATCTCAAACATGTCAACCAAATAAGATATCAAATTTTTATTCCAAGACTATTTTTTTTTATATGAGGACTATATATTCTTATCCCTCACGCCAACCGAGCCCCGAGAGTACTATTTAATATCGATCCATATTAATGAAACATTTGACTTAGAAAGATCTTTTCTCATCTCATTATGATAATATCTGGTTTTAACCTTTCATGTGCGTTGTTACGACATTTTGATTATTCACCCCCAAACCAAAACCAATTCATTAATTATTACTCTATTTACTTTTACTACAAATAAAGTAGTTCGTCTTCTTCTTCTCCAAACATCAACGTTGCCACAAAAGCCGGTGAGAATCCAATTTGTCTGAAACCGAAACCCATTCTTCTTCTTCATCAGAAATTCACATTAACAATGGTAGTTGAAGCTCATCAGCTTTTTCTTCCAAAACCCCCTTTCTCTTCTCCTTCTTTCCCTTCTCCACCACCCCATTTTTCTTCTTTCCTTTTTCACCCTTCTTCTCTCTCTTTAGCTCTCTTCCATTCCGATTCTTCTATCTCTCTCTACTCTTCTTTCTCTCCTTTCTCCATCTCTTCCTTTCCACCTCCACAAACCACCCTCCCTCCGCCCATCTCCGCCGCCGCTTTCCTCCTCCTACGCAACCCTAATCCGATCACCATATTTCTCATCTCATCTCCTATTTCCGGAGGCTCCGCAGTTCTGTTCCGTTTCTATATGCTTAATTCTGCTAGGAAGTCTTTTACTCCGGCGAAAGTTGTAAGCAATCACAGTGATTTGAAGTTTGATGAGAGTAAATTCGGGGTGGTTTTTGGGGTTTCTCATGGGGTTTCGGTGAAATTGGTTGCGGATGTTAATGTATTTGCGTTGTACTCTATTTCGAATGGTAAAGTTTGGGTTTTTGCTGTGAAACACCTGGGGGGTGAGGAGCTGAAATTAATGAAGTATGCGGTGATTGATTGTTCTCTGCCGGTGTTTTCCATTAGTGTATCTTTTGGGGTCCTGATTTTGGGGGAAGATAATGGGGTCAGGGTTTTCCCCCTTCGGCCATTGGTCAAAGGAAGAGTTAAGAAAGAGAGGGGTGCAAATAAGAAAAGTTTGAATGGTGGGTTAGAAAAAGATAAGATGGAGATTAAAAAGCTTCCTTTACGAAATGGGATGATTCATGGTATTAATGCTGAGATTAGTGCCGCTGATGGTAGCAAATTGATGGAACTGAAGTTTCCTTCCAATGGTGTATTGGATGAAAGAGTCGAGAACCGCATTGAATCAGGTGCTGGAATACTTTCTGACTCTGTTGTCCATCATAGCTATTTTAGAAGCTTGGCATTGAGACTCCATGTTTTTTTGTTTTTTTTTAAAAACTGTTCCATTGCTTTTATATTGCAATTATGATTCTGGTGGTAATTGTAGCACTGTTAATTGCAAAAAGACATGGATCACTTGATCCTGAATATGGGATCTGTACATGTATCTATTGTGTTACTCACATTTATACCGTGTTTGCTCCAGGATGTCTGTGTATGCTGTGTAATAACAAAACTTCGGTTGGTTTTTCGAGTAATTGCTTGGATTAGTTTCTAAGTAGAAACAACTGCTTAGAAAGATCAAAATAAAAGGATAGGCACTAGTTATTTATCTGGCAACTTTAGCTACCCTCCCCTCCCGGTAGGAAAGACCCATAACTCCACAAGTCGTGGGGTATGAGATGCTAGATTGTCTTCAAAACAGTATGTTCTAGTATGTTAAGTAAATGACACCCCATTAGAAAAGTCTGATACCATCAATGTCATGAGTGATCATCTTTAAGCTTTAAGATTCGTGTCCTACTCTTGTAGAAATTTGGATGTTAAGATGGCTGTGCAGATATACAAAATTTGTCAAAATTAGAGATTATCACATCTGTTAGAGAGCATAAATAACAACCGTACATGATAAAATAAGAGGTTATCTAAAATAGTTTAGTTATGTCATACGGGATCTCCATATGCATTGATTCATAGTTGCAACAATATTGTGATTAGAAATGATAAAAGAGGACAAAGTAGATCTAGGAACAAATGGAGAAAGGCTGGCTTAATATCCAATGGATCGGATTGAAGCAGATTTAGCTAAGACATAACAATAAATATATATATCTTTATAAAAGTATACCAACTAATTTTTATTTAGTTGTTATACTTGCATCATGCCAGGTGTTCGTGAAAGAGGCACCTTAATCTGGTTAGGTACTTGTATATCCTTTTAGGGATACGAGTTAGGTTGTCACAATGTCTAGTTTTAGAAAACTCTTACTTTGTATTAAAATGAAATGAACCTGAACAGAGCAGAATGGATAAAGTGGATTCTTATAGCTAAATGTCTTCTCAATCTATTTTTCAGGAGTAACTTGTCTTCTGCAAATAACAAGTATTGATCATTTTTCTGGTTTTCTTGGCTTCCTGATTTATGTTAGAAATCAATGATGTATGGAGCTAATTTTCTCTTTTGTATCTACCACGTCTTCTTGATGCCATCAACTACTTACTTTATAGGTAAAAGGAAAAAAATTCTTATAGTAGACCCCAAATAATTTGGGATTGAGATGCAATTGATTGACAGTCATAAATGTGTCTGTATTTTGTTTGGCTTATCAAAGATATGGCTTTAATGTATATCTTGATTTCTCTATCGACTATACATGATACACTTCCTCCGTCCTTGTCCATTGTGGATATCTCTATTTTTTCCACTCTCCAAGATATATGGTTATTGTCTTGAACACCAAGTTCATCCTTGGTCAGAATTAAGAAAGGTATCATCAAAAATGAAGAATCTAAATGAAGTAGAGCTTTCGTGGAAACAATTTGGTTTGGTTACAGTCTTGGATTAGCATATTTATGTTGGGAATGATGGTGATGGTTTAATCTGATTTTACTGTTTACCTGCAGTAGACATTTAAAGTTATATATTTTTGAAAGTGGTGAAAGGTTGAAGTAGTTATTTTGAAAGATGTTAAATCGACCTTGAGATAATGTGAAGTAGTGTTAATTATATCTGCTTCAATTGTAGGAATTACTATGCAGAAAACTTCCATTGAATAATATTACTCATATTTTCTTAGAAGGATGAAAAAAGAGGATAGGTCAAGCATTTTGGGTGGCGGGAGTTAATATGTTTAAAAAAATCAACCAACAAGCCTAGCCAGTTTGCAATATTTGCTCTTATCCCCCATCTTATGTCAGACCCCACTTAAAGAAAAATACTACTACACAAATATGACACCCGCATTTAAAGACGTAGAATGCGGTGTGAACTAGTTAAGCTAATGACTGAATTGCAAACTTTAGCACTAGTTCCATTCTTTGAATTTTGGTGCAGAACACTTGTCACCCCATTTCTTGTCCTTTGTTCCTCCTACTCTGTTTCTTTTGCCTTCTCAAAGATATGAATGCACGACAAGGCTTCTAGGAGATTGCTATATTTATTTCCAGTAAAACCTTTGTCCCTTAGTTGCTACTCATTTTCCTGTCTGGCTCCATTAACATTTATTTGGGGTGGTTTTTGTCTTTAATCTTAGGAATAAGGCACAAGTACCACTCGGAACTATACCCGAAATCCCAACGACACTCCTTAACTTTACGATGGTCCTAGTACCCCCCCTAAACTCATTTTTTAATGTATTTTTGTGTTCCTTTTGTACTGACGTGTCACCATAGTCCAGGTAAATGACGTGCGGTGTATACACGTGCCTTTATTACACAAAAAGGGTCCCACTTCATTAACTTTACCAAAAACCTTTAATTTTCCAAAAAATAAATAAATTCAAACCTCTCACCTTCTTGAGCCTCTACCTAAATCATAATTTTCGTTCTGGTACTTAATATGTAGGCTCCATTTTGGTACTTAGTGTAGTGTTCGATTTCAGGAGGAGAAAAAATGAGGTATTGATTTCATCAGGAGGAGAAAAATGAAATTTCTAAAATCAGGACTAATAATTCAACATGGAAGGGGGTAAAGAAAAGGAATTTACACAAAATAAGCTTACCTTTTTGAATCAAGGAGAAATTTCAAGAAGTGTATTGATTTGGAGCCACCATTAATGGAGAATGAAGAAAGGGTAAATTGAAGATGAAAAGAATCAGCTTTTGAAGACAGGGTTTTCTTTTTCAACTTTCTCAATGATACTTGGCCAATTCCTATTGATTAGAGCTATCATACTAATGTTCCCATGCGCCTCAGATTAGTGTATTCACGCATGGTGCCATGTCAGCACAAAAATACCTAAAAAAA
>JAJOOO010027831.1:0-24480 GCA_029582685.1 Solanum piurae
GAATGGCTGTTTTTTTCAGAAATGCTGGAACATTATTAAGAAGGACCTCTTGGCAGTCATCCAGGCCTTCTTCAGTGTCCAAATGCTACCAAAATATTCCTCTCATGCTTGCCTTGTTTTGCTCCCTAAAGTGAAAAACCCCAAAAAGCTTTCTGAGTTTAGACCCATAAGCTTGAGCAATTTCACCAGAAAAATTGTGTCTAAACTTTTATGTCTCAGACTTGCCCCTATTCTACCTAGTTTGATTTCACCCAATCAATCAGGTTTCGTCAAGGGAAGAAGCATCTCTGAAAACATTATGTTGGCTCAAGAGATTATTCAACAGATAAAAAAGCCTACTATTGGTAGTAATATGGTTATCAAACTAGACATGACCAAAGCGTATGGCAGAGTTTCGTGGTCTTACACTTGCTTAATTCTTAGGAAGATGGGGTTTGATGAAACCTTTATTGATATGGCGTGGAGGATTATTGCTAACAACTGGTACTCCATCATCATAAATGGCAAGAGGTATGGTTTTTTCCACTCCATAAGAGGCCTTAAACAAGGAGATCTCTTATCCCCGGCCTTATTTATTTTAGGTGATGAGGTCCTATCCAGATCCCTGAACAGACTTAATTATAACCCTCTTTATCATGGTTTTCATATGGAAAGCAGGGGCCCTCAGATCAACCATTTGATTTTTGCCGATGATATCATTATATTCACTTCGGGAAGGAAGAGATCTCTTAAGCTTATAATGAATACTTTGGCAAATTATGAGAGAATTTCTGGCCAGCTTATTAATAAAGTCAAAAGTCATTTTTTACTTCCTTCTAATGCCTTCAGCAGTACCTGCGATAGAATCAAAAGATGTACAGGTTTTCATCAAAAAGAGGCTCCTACTACTTACCTTGGATGCCCCTTATTTATCAGTCGACCAAGAATTACCTACTTCTCAGACATCATCAGCAAAGTTGTGAACAGAATCACAGGGTGGCAGTCGAAGCTCTTGAGTTTTGGTGGCAAAGCAACTTTAGTCAAACATGTTCTTCAATCACTTCCTATTCACTTGATGTCTGCTATCTCCCCTCCTTCAACTATCATTAAGCAAACCCAAGGTATTATGGCCAACTTCTTCTGGGGGTGGAGAAATGAACAAAAAAAGTATCATTGGTCTTGATGGAAAAATTTAAGATTTCCTCACGATGAAGGAGGTATTGGTTTTAGACTTACGAGCGATGTATGTCAATCCTTCCAATACAAACATTAGTGGGTCTTCAGGTCAAAACAAACTCTATGGGGGATTTCTTAAGGACAAAATACTGTGAAAGATCCAACCCCGTAAGCAAAAAATGGGACATTGGTGAATCACAAGCTTGGAGAAACATGATGAGAAACAAGCACATTGTGGAAACTCATATTCAATGGAAAATCAAATATGGTTCTTGATCCTTTTGGTGGGATAATTGGCTTGGCATTGGCCCTCTAGCTCAGTACTCTAATAACAGTAATAGATTCAATACAGACACTGTTGCTGACTTCCTGGAAGAGGGGCAATGGAACTTGGAGAAAATTATTCAACAAGCTCCACAAGCTTATGTACACAGCATTCTGGAAGTTCAGTTCCAACTACTGCCAGGTATCGCTGATCAGCCTGTTTGGAGCCTCAATTCCAGTGGTGAATTCACGTGTACCTCTGCATGGAATGTCATTAGAGAGAAGAGATCAACAACCAAGTTCAACACTTACAATTGACATAAAAACATTCCATTCAAATGCTCTTTTCTCTTATGGAGGGCTATCCGGGGCAAGCTGCCCATGAATGAAAAGCTTGCCAGATTTGGGGTGGATCCTAGTGACTTTCATTGCTACCAGGTACCTGGTCTAGACACCATTAAACACATCTTCAATTCTGGAATTTTTGCCACCAAGATTTGGAATTTCTTTGCCATTTCCTTGGGTATCCCGACTGACCACCTTCCACTCAGACAGTTAATTATGAGATGGTGGAGCTCCAATTACAACAATGAAGCACATAAACTTATTATACAATCCACTCCAATCTTTATTTGTTGGAACTTGTGGAAAAATAGATGTGCTAAGAAATACGGAGGTAAGCAATCCAACATTGCTAGGGTCAAATTTGCAGTCTTTAAAGATACTATTAAACTGCTGCATATAGTATTTCCCTGTATTCCATGGCCCTCTAGCTGGAAGAATATTTGTATCCTCATCGAGCAATGCTACAATGATATCAAAGTCACTCTAGTGCAATGGATCAAGCCTCCTGATGTGTGGGTTAAGCTTAACACTGATGGAAGTGCCTTAAGCAACCCGGGCAGAATAGGAGCAGGGGGAATTCTCAAAGATTCCAATGGGAAGCTAATCTTTGCATACTCAACACCTTTAGGGGAAGGCACCACCAACCAAGAAGAAGTGGAGGCCGCTATCTTCGGTATATCGTGGTGTGTTCATTTAAATTACCACAAAATCATCTTGGAGGTCGACTCCCAGCTGTTAGTGGACTGGTTACTGGCCAGATCAGCACCTTCATGGAATATTGCCTCCCAAATACAGAAACTTCAAACGATCACTAATCACTTCTCCCATTTTCAATGTAATCACACCTTCAGAGAAGCCAACTATGTCGCAGACACTCTCTCCAAACACAGCCACCAAATCCACACTCCTCAAATATATTTCAATATTCAACAACTCCCAAAGGAAGCAACAGCATATCTCCAACTTGACATGGCTGATACAACAAGCTTCAGAAGAAGGAAAATGAAGAGAATCAAGAAACCCCCTTGAAGCAGCAGCATACTGATGGACCTCTGAAAGCTCATGAACTCTCACAGGCCCATTTTTGGTGATCTCTCTGTCATCTCCCATTAGGCTATTTCTTGTTTAAGTCATAGTTACTATGAAGAGCTCTTCTTTTATTGTAAGGGGAGAGTCTCCCTCAGTTATTTTTTCCTAGAATCTTTGTATCGAGAGGAGTCCTCTCATATAGGTGCTTAGACGATAGGTTTCCATTCTAGTATGTGATAGAGTTGGAGAACCTTAGTAGGCTACCTACTCTTGAACCATCATAGGCTGGAGGTAAGGTTTAATCCCCCCTCCTTGTATTTTGCTTTGTTTAATCTATGATAAGGCCTGGGGGTGTTGCTCAGCCCCTGACCCCCTCAAGGGTCGTTAAATTTATTTATTTTTAAATAAAAAAAAAAAAACCCTAAACCATAAAGCCTAACCTCTAAACCCTAAACCCTAAACCCAAAACCCTAGACCCTAAACCCTAAACCCTAAACCCAAAACTCTAGACCCTAAAC
The DNA here is from genome assembly GCA_029582685.1 of Solanum piurae. NCBI lineage: Eukaryota > Viridiplantae > Streptophyta > Magnoliopsida > Solanales > Solanaceae > Solanum > Solanum piurae. Next base: position 3,312 of record JAJOOO010027831.1, read on the forward strand.
CCTAAACCCTAAGCCCTAAACCCTAAAACCTAAACTATAAATCCTAAGCCCTAAACCCTAAACACTAAACCCTAAACCCTAACACTGAACCCTAAATCCTAAACCCTAAACCCAAAACCATAAACCATAAACCCAACCCAAACCCTAAACACTAAATCCTAAACCCTAAACACTAAACCATAACCCAAAATCCTAAATCCTAAACCCTAAATCCTAAACACTAAATCCAAAACACTAAGACCAACACCATAAACCCTAAACCCTAACCCAAACCCTAACCCTAAGCCCTAACCCTAAACCCTAAATCCTAAACCATAAATCCTAAACACTAAGTCCAAAACACTAAGCCCAAAACCCTAAACCCTAAACCCTAACCCTAACCCTCAACCCAAAACCCTAGACTTTAAACCCTAAACCCTAAACCAAAATTCCCAAACCTTAAATCCTAAACCATATCCCTAAACCTAAATCCTAAACCCTAAACCCTCAAGACTAACCCTAAACCATTAATCCTAAACTCTAAACCTAAACCATAAACCATAAACCCTAAACCCTAAATACTAAACTCAAAACCCTAAACCCTAAACCTTAAGCCCTAAACCCTCAACCCTAACCCTAAACAATAAACACTAAACCCAAAACCCTAGACCCTAAACTCTGAACTATAAACCCTAAACCCTAAACCCTAAACCCTAAACCCTAACCTTAAACCATTAATCCATAAACCCTAAACCCTAACCCCTAAACCCTAATTCCTAAACTCTAAAACCATAAACCGTAAACCCTAGCCTTAAACCATTAATCCTAAACCCTAAACCCAAATCCTAAACCTTACACCCTATCTCCTAAACTCAAAACCCTAAGCCCTAAACCCAAAACAATAAACCCTAAACCCTAACCCTAAACCATAAATCCTAAACCCTAAAACCAAAACCCTAAATCATAAACCTTAAACCTAACCCTAAACCCTAAATTCTATGCCCTAAACCCTAACACTTAACCCTAAATCCTAAACCCTAAATCCTAAATACTAAACCAAAAACCCAAAACCATAAACCATAAACCATAAACCCTAACCCTAACCCTAAACCCTAAACCCTAAACCCTAAACCCTAACCCAAATTCTACACTCTAAACCCTAAACCCTAAACCCTTAACCCTAAACACTAATTCCCAAACCCTAAACCCTAAACCCTAAACCCTAAACCCTTAACCCTCAAGCCTAACCCTAAACCATTAATCATAAACCCTAAACCTAAACCATAAACCTTAAACCCTAAGCCCTAAATACTAAAATCTAAACCCTAAACCCTAAACGTCCAACCTAAACCCTAAAACCAAAAGAGAAAGGATATGAAAAACAACAAGAAGAAGAATGAACACAAGCAAAAAAACCAAGAGAAGAAAAACAACCAGCAACAACATGTGGAGAAGGACCAAATGCAGACAAAGAAGTAAACAAAAAAAGGGGAAGCAACTGATAACAATAACACTCACAAGGAAGACCAATGGCAAACTAAGACCAGGAGGAAGAATAAGAATCACAATCAAAACAATGATCAAGGTAAGACAATACATTCACATGAACAGGTACAACAGACCAAAACAAACCATGTACAGCAGCATATGCAGGAACAGGTACAGCTGATCAAAACTGACCATGCAAAGCAGCAAATGCAGGAGTCATGTATGAATTTAAACAATTCTAATGTTGTGAATAAGGAATCATGTGATCAGATTCCATCACCCCCAACCCCTATAATTGTTGTTGTTGAGGATCATTGTTGTGAGAATGATGTCCCTTCCCCTGTTAACCCCATTGTGTTGGCTGATGAAGTTTATGGAGGGAGGCTGGTTGTGAAGGAGAAACACTCTAATTTACAGGAAGGGAAACCTAAGGGGAGGCCATTGTCTCAGGCTATGCCTGAGAACCAAGCAACTGACCATAGGATTGGCCTTTAAGCCCCTGCTACCACTAAATCTCAATAGGAAAAATAGGTTAATCAAAACACTGCTGATCCTCACCAAAAATAGAATTATACTCAAGGTGGAAATCAACAGGTTCAAAACAAAAAAGGGAATGATAAACATCACAAAGTGGTCATGGCCCAAGACATGGGGAATAAGGCTAGTACTAGCAGACAAGAGCAGACTCCCGAAAGCAAAAATAAACCCAGTAAGAAAAAGAGAGATGCAAACAAGAAGAAACAATCCAAAATGCAAGAACAGGTCCACAATGACAATGGACAGGATACTATTCAAGCTGAAGGGGCAAGTTCATGCAAAAAAATTATCATGGTGGATGAGCAACAAGGCATGGATGTTTTACCTCTCAAAGTTCAATATAATACCCCTCCCCAAGGTAAACCTCCTGATCAGACACAGCTGATAAAAACAGACAGAACTCAAGTTATAGATGAATATGATGTTGAGAATTCTGAAGATGAATATGATGTTGAGAATTCTGAAGATGAAGTGGATATAGATAACCAGCCCATTAATGATCAGGATGATGATGATGAAGTTAGTGAATTATTGATCAAAGCATTTAGTCCAAACAATGATAGCGTACTGGAGAAGGAAATTCAACAAGTCACCAGTAAGCAAGGTCTTTCCCCCATAGGCCTACACCTGGAAAGACTTCCCCTAAAGAAGGCTCCTCCTGCTATTAATGCCACTTCAGGCAGACCAAATACAAGAATTTTCGCCTCTAGATCATCTCAATGATTAGTACAATCATTTGGAATGCTAGAGGTATCAATACCCAAGGTGTTATTGAAAGACTCAAAAATCTCAAAAATATCCATCACTTGTCAATGATTGTTATCTTGGAGCCTTTTTCAGACAGCATTCAAATTAACATGTTTAAAAAAGTATGCTTGCCATGGACCATGCGACCAACAACACATATGGGAAGATTTGGCTTTTTTCGACTAATGATATCTCATGCAAGGTTTTAGAGGCAAATGAGCAACAAGTTACTTGTGAACTCAGCCATGTGGAAGCTCCTGATAGTTATATCAACACCTTTGTCTATGCCAAGTGTAAAGACTATCTCAGAAGACCTTTATGGGAAAGAATGTTACACTTTGCTGACACTATCAACACCACCCCTTGGTGCACAATTGGTGATTTCAATGTCATAACAGATACAGATGAGAAGCTTGGTGGAATCCCTTACAATATAAGAAAAGGCTTGGAATTCATTGAAGTGATTAAAGCTTGTGGACTCATGGATTTGGGGTTCAATGGACCTAAATTCTCTTGGTCTAACCAAAGGGGCATCAATTTTAGAATTTGGAAAAGATTGGATAGGGCCATGGTTAATGATAGGTGGTTGCAAGACATGCCTCACACTAGCATCACCCATCTGCCATCTGTGGGTTCTGACCACTGTCCTCTTCTTAGGGAGATGAGTGCCAGACCTGAAAACCATATCAAATACTTCAAATTCTTTAATTTTTGGGCAGATCAACCCTCTTTTTTAACTACTGTGAAAGACTGCTGGAACAGGCAAATAGAAGGGAACCCCATGTGGATTTTTCATCAGAAAATGAAAAGGGTGGCCTCTATTCTTAGCACTTGGTGTAAAATGCAGTTCGGTGATGTATATGCTACAGTCACAGACTATGAGGAGAGAGTTAAAATTGCAGAAGAGAATCTTATTCATGACAACACAGAGGAGAATAGAACTGCACTGCATGGGCTTAATGCAGAGTATATTAGATTCATGAAGTATGAAGATTCTATTCTCAGACAAAAATCACAACTTCAATGGTTCAAAGAAGGGGATGGTAACACTAAATATTTTCATGCCTTGATAAGAGGAAGAAGAAGAAAGTTATTTATTCACAAAACACTCAATGACAAGGATGAATGGATACAAGGTGATGAGCACATTGTTGAAGCTGCCTGTGAGCACTTTCAGAACATTTTCACAGGAGAGGATAAGCTCATTGATGAAGTTCCTATGAATTGCATTCCAAGGATGGTTACTCAAGAACATAATGACAAGTTAAAGGCCATTTCAACTATTTATGAGCTGAAAGAAATAGTCTTCTCCATGAATCCAAACTCTACTGCTGGGCCTGATGGGATGAATGGCTATTTTTTTTAGAAATGCTGGAACATTATTAAGAATGATCTTTTGGCAGTCATTCAGGCCTTCTTCAGTGGTCAAATGCTACCAAAATATTTTTGTTCTGCTCCCTAAAGTGAAAAATCCCAATAAACTTTCTGAGTTTAGGCCCATAAGTTTAAGCAATTTCACTAACAAGATTGTTTCTAAACTTTTATGTCTCAAACTTGACCCTATTCTACCTAGTTTGATTTCAACCAATCAATCAGGTTTCGTCAAGGGAAGAAGCATTTCTGAAAACAATATGCCGGCTCAGGAGATTATTCATCAAATAAAAATACCAACTATTGGTAATAATGTGGTTATCAAGCTAGACATGGCCAAAGCGTATGATAGAGTTTCTTGGTCCTATATTTGCCTAATTCTTAGGAAGATGGGGTTCGAAGAAACCTTTATTGATATGACGTGGAGGATTATGGCTAACAATTGGTGATCCATCATAATAAATGGCAAGAGTTATAGTTTTTTCCACTCCACAAGAGGCCTTAACCAAGGAGACCCGTTATCCCTGGCCTTATTTATTTTAGGTGCGGAGGTTCTTTCTAGATCCCTGAACAGACTTCATCATAACCCCCTTTATCATGGATTTCATATGGAAAGCAAGGGCCTTCAGATCAACCATTTGAGTTTTGCGGATGATATCATTATTTTCACTTCGGGAAGGAAGAGATCTCTTAAACTTATAATGAATACGTTGGCTAATTATGAGAGAATTTCTGGCCAACTCTTTAATAAAGCCAAAAGTCATTTTTACTCCCTTCCAATGCCTTCAGCAATACCTGTGACAGAATTAAAAGATGTACAGGTTTCCATAAAAAAGAAGCTCCCATCACTTACCTTGGATGCCCATTATTTATTGGTCGACCAAGAATTATCTACTTCTCTGACATCATCAACAAGGTAGTGAACAGAATAACAAGTTGGCAGTCTAAGATGTTGAGTTTTGGAGGCAAAGCAACATTAGTCAAACATGTTCTACAATCGCTTCCAATTCACCTGCTGTTAGCTATTTATTCTCCTTCAACTACCATTAAGAAAATCCAAGGCATTATGGCAAATTTCTTCTGGGGGTGGAGAAATGACCAAAAAATGTATTATTGGTCTTCTTGGAAATATTTAAGCTTTCCTCATGATGAAAGGTGTATTGGCTTCAGATTTATGAGTGATGTATGTCAATCCTTCCAATACAAACAATGGTGGGTCTTTAGGTCAAAGCAAACACTATGGGGTGATTTCTTAAGAGCAAATTACTGTCAAAGATCCAACCCCGTAAGCAAAAAATGGGACACTGGTGAATCACAAGCATGGAGACACATGATAAGAAACAAGCACACTGTGGAAACTCACATTCACTGGAAAATCAACTCTGGTTCTTGTTCCTTTTGGTGGGATAATTGGCTTGGTATTGGCCCTCTAGCTCAGTACTGTAATAACAACAACAGATTCAACACAGACACTATTTCAGACTTCATGGAAGGAGGGCAATGGAACTTGGAGAAAATTATTCAACAAGCTCCAAAAGCTCATGTGCACAGCATTCTAGCAGTGCAGTTCCAGTTGCTGCCAGGGATCCCTGATCAACCTGCTTGGAGCCTTAATTCCAGTGGTGTATTCACGTGCACTTCTGCATGGAATGTCATTAGAGAGCAAAGATCAAAAACCAAATTCAACACTTACAATTGGCATAAAAGCATCCCTTTCAAATGTTCTTCTCTTTTATGGAGGGCTATCTGGGGCAAGCTTCCCATGAATGAAAAACTTGCCAGATTTGGGCTCGAACCTAGTGGGTGTTACTGCTGCAATATACCAGGTCTGGATACTATCGAACACACCTTCAATTCTGGAACTTTTGCAACCAAAGTTTGGAAATTCTTTGCTATTGCCTTGGGTATCCAAACTGATCACCTGCCCCTCAGATACTTAATTATGAGATGATGGAGCTTTAATTACAACAATGAAGCACATAAACTTATTATACAATCCAGTCCAATCTTTATTTGTTGGAACTTGTGGAAAAATAGGTGTGCTAAGAAGTATGGAGCTAAGCAACCCAATATTGCTAGGGTCAAATTTGTTGTGATTAAGGACACTATTAAGCTACTCCACATAGTTCTTTCTTATATTTCTTGGCCTTCTAACTGGAAGAATATATGTACCCTCATCGAGCAATACTATCACGATACCGAAGTTACTCTAGTGCAGTGGATCTCCTGATGTGTGGGTTAAGCTCAATATTGATGGAAGTGCCCTAAGCAATCCGGGGAAAATAGGGGCAGGGGGTATACTCAGAGATTCCAATGGGAAGTTACTTTTTGCATATTCAGCTCCTTTGGGGCAAGGCACCAACAACCAAGCAGAAGTAGAAGCTGCTATCTTTGGTATATCATGGTGTGTTCATCTAAACTACCACAAAGTCATCTTGGAGGTCGACTCTCAGCTGCTTGTGAACTGGTTACTGGCCAAAGCAGATCCTTCATGGAATATTACTTCTCAAATGCAGAAATTAGAAATGCTCGTTACACACTTCACACACTTTAAATGTATTCACACCCTCAGAGAAGCCAACTATGTGGCAGATTCACTCTCCAAACACAGCCACCAAGTCACCACTACGCAAGTTTATTTCAACATTCAGCAACTCCCCAATGAAGCAACAACATATCTTCAACTTGACATGGCTGGTATGGCAAGCTTCAGAAGAAGGAAAATCAAGAGAATCAAGAAACCCCCTTGAAGTTTTCACTTCCTCATGGACCTCGAAAAAAGCATGAACTCTAACAGGCCCTATTTTTTGGTGATCTCTCTGTCATCTTCACTTAGGCTATTTCTTGTTCAAGTCATAGCTTCTATGAAGAGCTCTTATTTAATTGTAAGGGGAGAGTCTCCCTCATTTATGCTTTCCTAGAATCTTTATATCGAGAGGAGTCCTCTCATATAGGTGCTTAGACGATAGATTTCCATTCTAGTACGAGGAAGAGTTGGAGAACCTTAGTAGGCTACCAACTCTTGAACCACCATAGGTTGGAGGTAAGGTTTAAGCCCCTCCCTGTATTTTGATTTGGTTGATCTATGATAAGGCCTGGGGGTGTTGCTCAGCCCCTGAACCCCTCAACGGTCGTTAAATTTTATTTTATTTAAAAAAAAAAACTTAAAACCCTTAACCCAAAACCCTAGACGCTAAACCCTAATCACTAAACCCTAAACCCAAAACCCTAAACCCTAACCCTGAACCCTAAATTCTAAACCCTAAATCTTAAACCCAAAACCCTAAACCCTAAACTATAAACCCTAAACCTTCAACCCTAACCACTAAATCCTAAACTCTAAACCCGAAACCGTAACCCTTAACCCTTAACCCTTAACCTTAAACTATAAACCCTAAACCCTAAACCCTAACCCCTAAACCCTAACCCCTAAACCCTAAACTAGCATCACTCATCTTCCTTCTGTGGGTTCTGATCATTGTCCTCTTCTTATGGAGATGAGTACCAGATCTGAAAATCACATCAAATACTTCAAATTTCCTAATTTTTTGGCAGAACAACCTTCTTTCTTAAGTACTGTGACAGACTGCTGGAACAAGAAAATAGAAGGAAACCCCATGTGGATTTTTCATTAGAAAATAAAAAGGGTGGCCTCTACTCTTAGGACTTGGTCTAAAATGCAGTTTGGTGATGTATTTGCTACTGTTAGAAACTATGAGGACAGAGTTAAAGTTGCAGAAGAGAATCTTATTCAAGATAACACAGAGGAAAATAGAACTTCTCTACATGAGATTAATACAGAATACATCAGATATATGAAGTTTGAAGACTCTATTCTTAGACAAAAATCACAACTTCAATGGTTCAAAGAAGGGGATGGTAACACTAAATATTTTCATGCCTTGATAAGAGGAAGAAGAAGAAAATTGTTTATTCACAAGATCATCAATGACAAGGATGAATGGATACAGGGTGATGAGCACATTGTTGAAGTTGCATGTGAGCATTTCCAGAACATTTTCACACGAGAGGATAAGCTCATAGATGAAGTTCCTATGAATTGTATTCCAAGGATGTTCACTCAAGAACATAATGAAAGGTCAAATATACTCCCTACTATTGAAGAACTGAAGGAAGTAGTATTCTCCATGAATCCAAACTCTGCTGCAGGTCCTGATGGGATGAATGGATGTTTTTTTCAGAAATGTTGGAGCATTATTAAGGATGATAATTTGGCAGTCATTCTGGCCTTCTTCAATGGCCAAATGATACAAAAATATTTCTCTGATGCCTGCCTTGTTCTACTTCCCAAAGTGAATAATCCCAATAAGCTTTCTGAGTTTAGGCCCATAACTTTAAACAATTTCATTAACAAAATTGTTTGTAAACTATTATGCCTCAGACTTTCCCCTATTCTACCTAGTTTGATTTCACCTAATCAATCAGGGTTCGTCAAAGGAAGAAGCATTTCTGAAAACATTATGTTGGCTCAGGAGATTATTCATCAGATCAAAAAACTTACCATTGGTAGTAATGTGGTTATCAAGTTGGACATGGACAAAGCGTATGATAGAGTATTTTAGTCCTATATCTGGATAACTCTAAGGAAGATGGGGTTTGAAGAAACCTTTATTGATATGACGTGAATGATTATGTCTAACAATTGGTATTCCATCATTATTAATGGCAAAAGGTATGGGTTTTTCCACTCCACAAGAGGCCTTAAGCAAGGACCTTATCCCCAGCCCTATTTATTTTAGGTGTGGAGGTTCTTTCCAGATCCTTGAACATGCTCCATCACAACCCCCTTTACCATGATTTTCATATGGAAAGCAGGGGCCCTCAGATCAACCATTTAAGTTTTGTTGATGATATCATTATCTTCACTTTAGGAAGGAAGGGATCTCTCAAGCTTATAATGAAAACTTTGGCTAATTATGAGAGAATTTCTGGTCAACTCATTAATAAAACCAAAAGCCACTTTCTTCTTCCTTTCAATGCTTTCAGCAGTACCTGTGACAGAATCAAGAGGTGTACAGGTTTCCATCAAAAAGAAGTTCCCACCACTTACCTGGGATGCCCATTATTTATTGGTCGACCAAGAATTATCTACTTCTCTGACCTCATCAACAAGGTAGTGAACAGAATCATAGGGTGGCATTCTAAGATGTTAAGCTTTGGAGGCAAAGCAACCTTAGTCAAACATGTTCTACAATCACTACCTATCCACCTGCTGTCTGCCATTTCCCCTCCATCAGCTACTATTAAACAAATCCAATGTATTATGGCAAACTTCTTCTGGGGGTGGATAAATGACCAAAACAAATATCATTGGTCTTCTTGGAAAAAAATAAGTTTTCCTCATGATGAAGGGGGTATCGGATTCAGACTTATGAGTGATGTTTGTCAATCATTCCAATACAAACAATGGTGGGTTTTCATGTCCAAGAAGACACTATGGGGTGATTTCTTAAAGGCAAAATATGTCAAAGATCCAACCCGATAAGCAAAAAATGGGACACAGATGAATCCCAAGCATGGAGATACATGATGAGAAACAAACACACTGTTGAAACTCATATTCACTAGAAAGTCAAATCATGATCTTGTTTTTTTGGTGAGATAATTGGCTTGCATTGGCCCCCTAGCTCATTACTCTAACAATAGCAATAGGTTCAACAAAGACATTATTTCAGACTTTATGGAAGGGGGCAATGGAACTTACAAAAAATCATTCAACAAGCTCCACAGGCTCACGTGCACTGCATTCTGGCAACACAGATCCAACTGCTGCCAGACACCCCTGATCAACCAGTTTGGAGCCTCAATACCAATTGTGAATTCACCTGCACATCTGCATGGAATGTCATCAGAGAGCAAAGAGCAAAAACAAAATTCAACACTTACAATTGTCATAAAAACTTCCCCTTCAAATGTTTATTTCTTCTGTGGAGGGTTGTCAGAGGCAAGCTTCCCACAAATGAAAAGCTAGCCAGATTTGGGTTCGAACCTACTGACTGTTACTGCTGCCAGACACCAGGTCTTGACACCATCGAACACACATTCAATTCTGGAATTTTTGCCAGCAAGGTCTGGAAATTCATTGTTATTTCATTGGGTATCCAAACTGATTACCTACCCCTCAGGAATTTGATTATGAGATGGTGGAGCTCCAATTATAACAATGAAGCACATAAACTTATTCTTCAAGCCACTCCAATCTTTATTTGTTGGAACTTGTGGAAGAATAGGTGTGCTAAGAAGTGTGGAGGTAACCAATCCAACATTTCTAGGGTCAAATTTGTTGTGTTTAAGGACACTATTAAACTGTTGCATATAGTGTTCCCTTACATTTCTTGGCCCTCAAACTGGAAGAACCTATGTATTCTTATTGAACAATGTTATCATGACACCAAAGTTACTCTAGTATGGTGGATTAAACCCCTGATATGTGGGTTAAGATCAACACTGACGGAAGTGCTTTGGGCAAGCTGGGGAAAATAGGGGCTAGGGGTATCCTTAGAGACTCCAATGGGAAGGTACTTCTTTCTTATTCAGTTCCTTTGGGGGAAGGCACCAATAACCGAGCTGAAGTGGAGGCTACTATCTTTGGTATATCATGGTGTGTTAATTTAAATTACCAAAAAATCATTCTGGAGGTTGATTCACAGTTGTTGGTGGACTGGTTACTGTCCAAATCAGTTCCTTCATGGAACATTACCCCCCAAATGCAGAAACTAACCATGCTCATTACACACATCATACACTTCAAATGCATTCACACTCTTAGAGAAGCCAACAATGTGGCAGATGCACTCGCCAAGCATAGTCACCAAGTCACCACTCCACAAGTTCACTTCAACATTCAACAACTTCCCTAACTAGTAGCAGCTTATCTTCAACAGGATCTGGCAGGTATGGCAAGCTTCAGAAGAAGAAAATTGAAGAAAATTAAGGAACCACCTTGATTTATTCACAGCTTAGAGGATCTAGGAAGGAGCCAGAACTCCTTCAGGCCCTCTTTTGGATGATCCTCCAGTCATCTCCTTATAGACTGTCCCTTGGTTAGGATAGATTCTTTGTTTAGTTTTTCCTTCTTAATTGTAAAGGAAGAGTTTCCCTCATTTATGTTTTACTAGACTCTTTGTATCGAGAGGACTCCTCTCACATAGGTGCATAGATGATAGGTTCTAATTTTAATATGGGGAAGAGTTGGAGAACCTACTAAGGTTGCTTACTAGGCTACCAACTCTTGTACCACCATTAAATGGAGGTAAGGTTTAAGTCCCCCTCTGTGTAATTTTGCTTTTTATCTATGATAAGGCTTGGGGGTGTTGCTAAGCCCCTGACCCCTTCAAGGGTCGTTAAAGTTAAAAAAAAATAAAAAATCTAAACCCTAAACCTACACCTCAAAACGATAAATCCTAAAACCTAAACCCTAAACCATCAACCCTATACTCTAAACCATAAACCATAAACCATAAATCATAAAACCTAAACCCTAAACCCTGAATCCTAAACCGTAAACCTTAAACTCTAAACCCTAAACCCTAAGCCAAACCTAAACTCTAAAATCTAAATCTAAACTCTAAACCGTAAACCCCAAACCATAAATCCTAAACAATAAACCCTAATCCCTAAACCCTAAACCCTATATCCTAAACTCTAAAACCCTAATCCCTAACCATAAACCTGAAACCTTAAATCCTAAACCATACACCTTAAACCCTAAATCCTAAACCCTAAATCCTAAATCCTAAACCCTAGACCCTAAACACGAAACCCTAAACCTCAAACCATAAACCCTAAACCCTAACCCTAAACCCTAAATCCTAAACCCTAAACCCAAAACCCTAGACCTTAAACCCTAATCCTTAAACCCGAAACCCTAAACCCAAAACCATAAACCCTAAACCCTACCCCTAAACCCTAAATTTTGAACCCTAAATCCTAAACTCTAAACACTAAACTCTAAACCCTAAACCCTATCGCATCATCATTTCCTAAATATTTTCTCTCTCTAAAATTTCTCTATCTAGAATACACTCAAGGAATTAGCTATCTCAGCTAATTTTTTCAAGATTCCAGCGGTTGGAATTGATGGGAAGTCGCCGTCAGATCTTTTTCGGCCGCCAGAGCCAGTCCAACCGGTGCGAAGTGACAATATACACAATCAACAATTTGAATCATCCTCAGAACCATCCTACAACTCCTCGCAGGTGAGGGAAGAGGCGATCCACACTGCTATAGCTGAAAGGGAGTTGGACGGGAATCACACAAATATTTCCATGGCACAATCGAGTCAGATTTTGGGTGAAAGGAAAGGAGGGATGATTCTACGTCCCAAGATCTACATAATAGTCAAAAATCTGAAGATTCCACCGTCCCAAGTGCGAGAAATCCTCAGGCGGTGCCTGCGACAGTTGCAGGAGAATCGCCCCACTTGCGCCATCAAATTCAAGGTCCTTTAGAGGAGAATCGAGCTGAACTCTTTACTGGAGATTACTCCCCAGCTCAAAGCGAACATCTCCTAGAAAATTTGAGTAATTTTGATGGTGGAATCGATGGAGGAGACTTTTCAGGCGAATCTGCTGGAGCTCCGGCGAAATTTTTTTAACAAGATCAACGTATTGATATACACATGGCGACAACCAACAACATTACTCAACAACATTCCTCCCAACAACGACCTACTACTATGCAATTTGCAATGGAAGGTAATCTTGGTTTGAAGGATATACCCAGTTCTTCACAAAGTTCTTTCTATGTGCAGGATGTAGAACAGGTCCAAATTCATGCTAAGGAAGGAATTCAACAAGATCAAGATGTTGGGGTGAAGTCTCAGACTATTGGTGATCAAATTAAGCAGGCTTACCATTCAAATTTTCCCAGAATTTCCAGTAATTTTGATAAAGTGATTCTCAAGTCCAATACACCTCCGGAAAGAATTGATCAACATCTTGTGAATCCTCCTAAATATGGGAAAAAAGAGCAGGTGCCTCAACCTGCTCCATATACTATTGTTCAAACATATGCAGACAGGCTTAGGTATAATCAAACCAAGAGTGAGGTTCCTATTAAGTTGACCACTCTGGAAATTACAACAAAACAGGGCTTGCCTGCTGTGTTGTGGGTGAAAGAAGAAGTCATTAAGGACCTAGCAGCAGCCTGTAAGTATACTCTAATTGGGAAATTTAGTAATACCATGCCTAAGGTGGAGTTTTTTAGGAAGAACTTTATTCTCCAAACTCAACTGTCAGGGGGAGTGAAAATTTCTCATTTTAATTCTAGGCATGTTTACATTGATCTTGATAATGAATTGGATTACAATATGGTATGGACTAAACAAAGGATGAGTATAACTGGACAGGTGATGAGAATACAAGCCTGGACACCTAATTTTAAACCTACTGAAGAGACTCATTTGGTCCCTATTTGGATCTTACTGCCTGAATTACCTTGGCACTGTTATAACAAGGAATTTGTCACTGGTCTATTATCTCCTATTGGGAAAGTTCTGTATCTCGATTCTGCATCCATTAAAAAAACTAGGGGTAGTCAAGCTAGGGTAAAGGTTCAAGTTGACCTCAGTCAAGAGAGACCTCCTCGTGTTTGGATGGATTATATAGGTGAGGATATCACAGATGGTCTGTGGCGAAAAATTGAGTATGATAATATCCCTAACTACTGTTTTTATTGTAAGCATCAAGGGCACCTTAAGACTGACTGCACCATTAAACAAAGATATGAGAACAACAAAAAAGGAAGGAATTGGAAAATGTGAGGAACAAAACTAAGAAAGACATTGATACTACACAACATCGACATGTGTACAAAGAAACTGGCCAGAGGGAGGACAGTAACACCAATAAACATAATCAGAAAAAGGGACAGGAACAAGGACAAAGGCAACAAGAAGAACAATGGCATACACAAAAAAGAAGGACCACTAATCAACAACAAGCAACAAAAGATCCAATCAAGCAGGCTGATCAACAACATAACAAACAGACAGGTACAATTTCTATCCCTACACAAAATACTTATATTGATCTTGAAGTGCAGGAACTAATACATAGTTCAGAAGTGTTGTACATACACATTGGCAGTAAGGATGATAGCAGGGTCCAGCTTGCACCAACAGCTTCTGACAAAGGCAAAACTAAAATTTCACAATCAGTAGAAATTCCAGCTCCTATTAACAAAACAGGCCAGGTTCAAAGAAAAGAAGTGACTAAATCTACTGGTCAAGATGGGACATGTATTGACTCAATTCTCCCAATCCCTGCACCCCTTGATAATGTTGTTAATGTTATTAAAATTGTTGTTGATGAAGGTGTTGGGGGTATGGATGGGAGGGTTCAGGAGATACCTACTAATTTGCAGGAAGGGGTGTCCAAAGGGAGGGGGAACTGCCTCATGTTATGCATGCGGATGTGGCTGACCATAGTAGTGACTATAGAGCCCTTTCTACCCCTATGTCAAGTCACAAGAATACAGGGCAACAAGGAGATATTGATACTGGTCAACAGAAAACCAAGTCTAATAATAAATCAGGAGGCAGGTTGAGTAAAAAAAGAAGAGATGGTATAAAAAAGAGACAGAATGTTGATCAGACTTAAGATAAAGGACATCATACGGAGGAACATAGTGGCAAGGATAGACAGGATAGGACACTGAAAGATGATTATGGGGCTTTAAATTCTGAAGATGAAATGGACTCTGATAATCAATCCATTGATGAATCTGATGAAGAACAAGAAGACAACAACAATTAGCCCCCCCACAACTTTGGTTCCACCTTTAAGGATAAATGGCCTGAGGAAGTTTATGAACTTACTGCAAAACAAGGTCTATCCCCAAGAGGTAGGAAACAAAGCAGACCAAACATTCAACAAACTAACACCAGTACATTTGCAACCTCTAGCAGGCCCATCACAAGGTCCAAATCCAAAGGTTTTTAATGATTAAGGCCCTATGTTGGAATACTAGGAGTATCAACACTCAAGGTTCTTTGGAAAGGCTTGAGACACTCAAGAAATTGCATCATTTAATGTTGATTGCTGTCCTCGAACCATTTACAGACAATTCTCAAATCAATATGGTGAGAATTCAACTTCAAATGGACCATGCAGTCAGTAATCCTAATGGTAAAATTTGGCTGTTTTGGGCTAATGAAATCACTGGACATATTCTGGAAAGTCATGAACAACATATTACAGGCAACTTCAACCATCCTAATCTCACTGAGCAATTCCTGATATCCTTTATTTATGCTAAATGAAAGGATCCTATGAGGAGACCTTTGTGGGATAGGTTATTGTTTTATGCTAGTATGGATGTACCTTGGTGTACAATTGGAGACTTCAATGTTATCACATCTATAGAGGAAAAGCTGGGGGGCATGCCTTACAACATCAACAAGAGCTTTGAGTTTATTAGTTTGATAGAAGCTTGTGGTTTGACTGATTTAGTATCACACAGGGCTTCCATTTACATGGTGTAATCATAGGGATGCTCAAGCTAGAGTTTGGAAGAGATTGGATAGGTCCATGGTTAATGATAAATGGTTAGAAGTTATGCCTCAAACTACTATCGATCACTTATCATCTGTTGTTTCTGATCACAGCCCCTTGTTGATTGAACTAACTAGGACATATGAGAGTTATACAAAGTACTTCAAGTTTTTACATTTTTGGGTTGACAATGAGTCATTTATGGAGACTGTGAAAATTGTTGGGATCAAGTAGTCACTGGTAATCCTATATGGAAACTACATCAGAAAATGAAAAGGTTGACATACACTCTCAGCAAATGGTCAAAAGAGGAGTATGGTGATATCTATTCTAAAGTAAAGGAGTATGAGGAGACAATCAAGAAAGATGAGGAAGATCTTCTTACAAATAATACAAATCTCTTCAAACAGCAATTACATCTTTTGAATGCCAATTATATTAAATACTTGAAATTGGAACAATCTATTCTTAAACAGAAGACTCAACTTCATTGGTTTAAGGAAGGGGATGCCAATACCAAATATTTCCATGCTTTGATGAGGGGCAGAAGAAGAAGATTATTTTTGCATAAAATTTGTACTGGCAATGATGTGTGGATACAAGGTGATGCCCAACTTGCACAGGCTGCTTGTGATTATTTTCAGAATATATTTACTGACCAGCAGAACAGAATTGAAGAAGGACTTTTTCAACACATACCTACCTTAGTTACTCCTGAGCAGAATGTGATGTTACAGGCTATGCCTACATTGGAAGAACTAAGACAGGTAGTGTTTACTATGAATCCAAATTTAGCACCAGGTCCAGATGGTATGGGGGGAAGTTCTACCAAGCATGTTGGCACATTATTAAGGAAGATTTATTGCCAGCTGTACAATCCTTATTATGTGGTCAAATTATGCCTAAGTTCATTTCTCATGCTTGTTTGGTTTTGCTTCCTAAAGTTGAGGAACCTACCAGGTTCACTGACCTTAGGCCTATTAGTCTCAGCAATTTTTCCAATAAAATCATCTCCAAAATATTAATTATGAGATTAGCTACTGTTCTTCCAGTACTCCTATCGAAAAATCAAACAGGGTTTGCAAGGGGGAGGAGCATAACAGAAAATATCATGCTTGCTCAAGAAATCACTCATGGCATCAAGATACCTCAAGCGGGAGCTAATGTTGTTATCAAATTGGATATGACCAAGGCCTATGACAGGGTATCTTGGTCATTTACTTGTTTGGTATTAAGGAAATTTGGCTTTGGGGAATTTTTTATAGACTTAATAAGGAGAATCATGAGTAATAATTGGTACTGCATCATTATCAATGGTCATAGACATGGTATTTTTCACTCCACTAGAGGTCTTAAGCAGGGTGATCCTCTCTCTCCAGGCCTATTTATTTTAGGTGCAGAGGTGCTTTCCAGAATGCTTAACCAGCTTCATCAGATTCCTATATATAAAGGTTTTAATATGGAGCCTAAATGCCCTCAGATTAATCATCTTAGTTTTGTGGATGATGTGATTATATTTACCTCCTGTGATAGAGCTTCTATGAAACTTATTATGGATACATTGGGGGAATATGAACATGCATTTGATCAGCTCATCAATAGAGAGAAGAGTCACTTTATAGTTCCTGATACCACACCTCCGGATATCTGCACTGACATCAAAGAGGTCACTGGTTTTTTTCAAAAAACTAGTCCTATTACTTACTTAGGTTACCCTCTCTATATTGGTAGATAGAGGATCATATACTATTCTCACTTGGTTGTAAAACTGTCCAAAAAGATTTGTGGATGGCAAACTAGGATTCTTAGCTTTGGGGACAGAATCACTTTGATCAAACATGCATTGCAGTCCATTCCTATACATACAATGGCAGCCATATCACCTCCAAATACTACTATCAAGTATATTGAGTCTATCATTGCTCATTTATTTTGTGGGAGAGATCGGGATAAAAGGAGGTATCATTGGGCTTCTATTGAGACCATGAGTTTACCTTATGCTGAAGGATGAGTGGGTCTTCGAAAACTCACTGATATTTGTACTTCTCTCCAGTTTAAGCAATGGTGGATCTTTAGATCTAAATCTTCCTTATGGAGTCAGTTCCTTAAATCAAAATATTGTCAGAGGGCTAATTCAGTTGCAAAGAAGGTGGATACTGGGGACTCTTTGGTGTGGAGATACATGATGAAGAATAAAGACAAGGTGGAAGAACATATCACTTGGCAACTCAGTTCTGGCAGTTGTTCTTTTTGGTGGGATGATTGGTTAGGGGGAGGTGCTCTAGCTAAGCACACCAGTCATATTTCAAGTCTCAACAATGCCACTGTTGCTCATTTTATGATTAATGGTAAATGGAATGAGAGGAAGCTGAGGGAGCAGGTTCCACCTTTCTTCATACCTCATATTTTGAACAATACCATTCAATATCAATAAGGAGTTCCTGATAAAGCAATTTGGAGGCCAACTGAAAATGGCAAGTTCACCTGTGCATCAGCTTGGGAAATCTGTACGCATAGGAATAATAATGTAGGATTTAATTCTCTGATATGGCATAAACATATTCCTTTCAAAATGTCTTTTCTCCTTTGGAGGGCTTTGAGGAATAAACTGCCAACCAATGAGAAATTAGGGACATTTGGGGTGGAGCATGTGAGATGTTTTTGTTGTTATCAGCAAGGATGGGATGAAGTGGATCATATCTTCATTCAAGGACATTTTGCAGCATATATCTGGAAATATTTCTCCAATATTTTGGGTTTTGCTGTTCGACAGACCTCCTTAAGTAGTTACCTTTTACAGTGGTGTGGCAATCAAGGTAAAAATGAAGCTCACAAGACCATCATTCAGACTCTTCCAATAGTTATATGCTGGAACCTTTGGAAAAATAAATGTTCATCAAAGTATGGGGGCAAGATATCTAACATTAGCAGAGTTAAATATTTGATCATCAAAGACATGTTTCAGCTTCTCAGATCTGTATTTCCATATATTCAGTGGCCAATAAAGTGGCCAGAAGTTGTTGACATGTTAGAACAGGGTAAGCATGAGGTTCGAGTAATCCCTGTGATTTGGAAAACTCCTTCTATTTCTGGGTATAAACTTAATACTGATGGTAGTGCTTTGCACAATCCAGGGAAGATTGGAAGGGGGGGTATTCTGAGGGATTCTAATGGGGCTATTATTTATGCCTTTGCTATACCTTTGGGTGAAGGGACCAACAATTAGGCAGAAGTGCAGGCTGCCAGTTATGGGCTCAACTGGTGCATCCAACATGGGTATAAAAACATTATTTTAGAAGTAGATTCTGAATTGCTAACTAGATGGTTTTTGCAGCCTTTTGATCCTCCTTGGAGGATTTGAAGGTTGGTGCAGGAGCTTAAAGATTTAGCTAATCAATGTGATCTTTTCCAGTGTGTTCATACCTACAGAGAAGCCAATAGTACAGTAGATTTGTTGTCTAAATAAAGTCATAAGCAGGATATCATTCAACATTATTACACGTTTAATCAACTACCAAAAGCAGCTAGAGGAAGTTATATTCTGGAGAAAATGGGAATGCCAAGTTTCAAAAGGAAAAAACTGAGAAAGATTAAAATTCCTCGATTTTTCTGTCTTTCATATCACAACATTCTTTGAATTTCTGTTTTGATTTCAACATTCAATTTGTTTTGCTTAGATTGGTTGTTTGATTAGGAACATGGATCAAGGTTATTGTTATCAATATGCATTCCTCCTGAGGATTACAGTATACGACCCAAAATAAGTGCTGCAGAAGGGAATTTGCAGATGTAGGAAGCACATTGAGTTATGATGGTTTTGCAACAAGATGGGATATACTCTGCCTACGGGTAGCTGTGGAGAGTCGATCCAAGTTGTATCTCAAAGCTACCAATAAAGCAAATGTAATGGCCAAGCAGAGTCACAAACTAGAGTAGTTCTAATAGATACATTCACAGGAAGTGCCAAGTACAGTAAGATGAAATCATAAAAATTCCTGGAGAAATTGATTCATCAGACATCTTTTCAAATTTAACTATTTCTTTAGGTATAGTTGTTTGATTAGGTCTAATTTTTAATCTCTTCTTGTAAGGGGAGAGTCTCCATTATTTATGTATTATTAGTAACTTTGTATTAAGAGAGGAGTCCTCTCTAGGTGCTTAGTTTAATTTTACATCTAATTGTATAGGGTTGAGTCGACTAACCTTAGTAGGTAGGTTGATTCTTGACCCACCTTAGGATTGGAGGTAAGGTATATGTCCCTCTCCTTGTATATTTTTGGAATTACATATTATAAGGCCTGTGGGTGTTGCTCAGCCCCTGACCCCTCAAGGGTCGTTAAAAAAAAAAAAAAAAAAAAAACCCTAAACTCTAAACCCTAAACAATAAATCCTAAACCTTAAACCCAAACCACTAAATCCTAAACTCTAAACCCTAAACTGTAACCCTAAACCCTAAACCTTAAACCCTAAACCCTAACCCCTAAACCCTAAACCCTAAACCTACAACTCAAAACCATAAACCCTAAATCCTAAACCATAAACCCTAAACCTTGAATCCTAAACCATAAACATTAAATTCTAAACCCTAAACCCTAACCCAAACCTAAACTCTAAACCCTAAATCTAAACTCTAAACCGAAAACCCCAAACCCTAAATCCAAAACTTTAAACCCTAATCCCTTAATCCTAAACCCTATATCCTAAAATCTAAACCCAAATCCCTAACCATAAACCTGAAACCTTAAATTCTAAACCATAAACCCTAAACCTTAAACCCTAAATCCTAAACCTTAAACCCTCAACTCTAAACCCTAAACTGTCAACCCTAAACCCTAAACACGAAACCCTTAACCCAAAACCATAAACCCAAACCCTAACCCAAAACCCCAAATTCTAAACCCTAAATCCAAAACCCTAAACACTAAACCCTAAACCTTACACCTTATGCCCTAAATCTTAAACTCTAAACCCTAAACCCTAACCCTAAACCCAAAACCCTAAACCCTAAACTATAAACCCTAAAGCCTAAACCATAAAATCAAAATCCTAAACCCTAAACCCTAAAACCTAAACCCTACACCCTAAACCAAAAACTCGAAACCATAAACCCTAAAACCTATAACCTAAAGCCTAAACCCTACACTCTAAACCATAAACCATACACCCAAAATCCTAAACCCTAAACCCTGAACCGTAATCCCTAAATCTAAACCCTAAACCGTAAACTCTAATTCCTAAACTCTAAACCCTCAACCATAACATTAAACCCTAAACCCTAATCCCTAAACCTAAACCTTAAACACCAAACCCTAATCCCTAACCATAAACTTGAAACCTTAAATCCTAAACCATAAACCCTAAACCCTAAACCCTAAACCCTAAACCCTAAACCCTAAACCCTAAACCCTAAACCCTAAACCCTAAACCCTAAACTCAAAACCCTAAACCCTAAACCATAAACTATAACATTAAACCCTAAACCCTAAACCCTAAACTCTAAGCCCTAAACCCTAAACCCTAAACCCTAAACC
>JAJOOO010027832.1:0-25242 GCA_029582685.1 Solanum piurae
TGTATTTAGAGGTTTGTACATGTGACAACCAATTCTGGGGTTATGTTGAGTTTATTTAAAGACTTCCGCTTATCTTTCTATCTTATTCTTGTTTTATAAATTCTGTATCATCGGGTTTTTGGGTGTTAGGCTGACGTGTCTGGTAAGGTTTGGGCACGTGCCATCACATCGGGTTTTGGGGTGTGACAACAATGCAGTGACAAATAACGACGTCAATACATTGAAATGTACGATATGTAAAATTGTTGAATGAAACAATAGGCTAAAGAAGGAAAATACTAAGTTGAATGAATAATTTTGAAGGTAGACTGATACAAAGTCAATTGAATAGTAAAGCATGTGTGTGTACTTTAATAATAGAACTTTACAACTGAAAATATGCACCAATAGAAAATTGAAATAATAAAACTTTACTTCTCTTAGTGAGTTTTTCATACTAATAACCATTACATTAGGCTCATGATAATACAACAGCTTGTCCACGTTGCAGAGTCGTCATATACCTTGATAAGTAAAGAATGAACTTAACGAATTAATAGATTCAATCATTGAACCCTATTAGGGGTTTTCTAAGGAGTTTGCCGAATCAACAATGCAATTCTATCATACATTGGCAAGCCGATGTAATTGTGAGATTTGAATTATTTTAATCATTATCTAACTTAATGCTCAATGTCATTCTCAAAACATGCATTGATGCTTAATAGTCTTAAAGATGTCCCACTTTAGAAGAAAAATGAAAAATCTCTTTCTTTGCTTCAGATAGTTCTTTAGAACAAACCCACTATGTTTTTATGAAAATCTAACTATATTTTCTCAAAATTGAAATATGCTTTCTATAGAGCTGAACATGCTTTCTTTAAAATTGACTATGCTTTCTTTAAATATGACTTTTCTTTCTTTCGAAAATAATGCACTTGAAGCTTAATAATTTTTTTAAAATTTTTTCTTGAAATAACGCACTTGAAGCTAAATATACTTTCTTGGACTCTTTCTTGAAATAGTGCACTTGAAGCTAAAAAGGGTACTTTAATTTCTTGACAAATTGTGATATACTTTACTAAAATAATGCATATGAAATACTATGACAAAATTTTCAAATAACTTTAGCTAAGAAAGGTCCATATGATAGGATAATCAAGAACTATCAATCAAGAATTGTCAATGAAGATGAAATACAATAGTTTCAATAATAGAATTCAACAATACAAAATTTAAATTGGAGGAGATTCGAGTTCATAGACTTTGCATTCAAAATTTTAAAATATTTCATAGAATTTTTAAAATTTGTGTTTCAAACATACCATATTATATGTAGTTATAAGACTTTTGATAATTGTGATTCTAAATGTCATCATACATTTATGTGACTATAAAAGTCATGATTAATGTAGCCCTGTGTATATTATTAACCAAACAACTGAGAGAAATAATCTTTTGGCGCTTTACAATTCTTTTTTTAACTATTTTTTTTATAAGAGACTTTATTTTAATACATAAGAAAGTTTTAATTTTACGTGTAAAATTTGAAAAGGTCATTTTTTTATATTCAATTTGATATAACAGCAAGATATATCGTTTTCTATGAAAACAAAAAAAAAAACAAATTTAATTATCACCCAAAATAGAATGGACCCTGCCTAACAAGTCCATGATTTAGGTGGCTGATCAAACCAAACTTTCTAAGAAACAAGGACATGTAAGTAATGAATCAATTGAAACAACGTGGAGTCTATATATATACAAAAAGAATTTTAGGATCATTGATTGATTAATTCAAAATTAGACCTTAATTAAAATTTAAAACCTAGAGATAGTTTGGTTTTATATATGTTCTCAATGATTTGTTAGTGTATTTTCTGTTTCTTATTTTCTTCAAATTAAATATGTCAATTGAGTTTTCTCAAAGAAAGTTAAGGGAATTGAAAATATTTTGAGGAAGCATGTCTCTATATCATTGGAAAAATTATTTTTTTATGATTACATCGATAATAATATGACAAAAAAAGAATTGTTCAAGAAAAGTTCAACGAATAATGAGAATGAAATAGTTCGTTATTGCCATACTATTAACTTCTCTTTTTTAAGGTTTCTATGTTAGTCAGTGATTTTGAGTAGAAATAAATTAACGAAGAAATAAAAAATACAACAATGAATCAATTTATTCAATAAATATATTTGGAGATCAAGATATATAAATGAAATTGGTCTAATCCTTCACTCGAATGTAAAACTTCCGCTACTAATAGATATCTCGTACCATATTCTTTAAATTACTTAATAATATAAATACTTTATAATGACAATATTATATATAACTTAGACTCAAAAATAAAATGTTACAGTAAAATCTATTCTTCAAAATTATCATTTCAACATTTGGAATTATACTAGTGTCTAGTAATTTTTTGTTTGTACCTGACAAACCAATTAAGGAAAGAATATATTAATTTGGGCACATTTTGTTAGAATTATTTGTAATATATCTTCAAGGATTCATCTTAATGTCAAATAGAGACGATCCTAATAACTCTATCATATTATATTTGAATATTTTTCTAAAATGGATTATGTCTCTGCTAGCAAATTAACACACTAAAATTAAACTTGGCTATTAGAATGTAATTATCTTCACCTAATACCTAGTGATAGAATAAATAAGATACAATTTGCTAAAGGGTGTATATGAAAGGTCCAACATACATTATAAGGTCTAACATACTTTATAATTATCATAACGACATGTTCATTATTTATATTTAAGTATAGAAATGTTGGATTGTACACATAGTTTATTTTTATTTTTATGAGATAAAAAGACAATTTTTAATATCGATTCAAGAAAATACTTTAAAAGAAACGCAAAAAAATACTAAGATAAAAATGTTGTAGAACAAAAAGTACAGCAATACAAATATTGAGGATAATCAAAATAAAAGAAATAAGATTACTTAGTAATGAAATCAAAGCATAAGATAAAACATAATTGGGAGGTCGATTTTTATTTTATTTTTAAAAAAAAATCTTTAAAAAAAATCCCTCCGAGATTGATTCATTTTCACGATAATATAAATTTAAAAAGTATAAATGAAAAACAACATAATCTTTAATCAATAAGCATTAATTGTTTAGTCATAGAAATGTATCCTACCAAGCTACCACATAAAATATTGAGGGTTGAACCCAAATGATGCATTTGATTATTTTGTAAAAAAATTAAAAAAAATCTCAGCAGGTCATAATTTTTCGATCAACACTTTTTGACCTTCAATTTGAGGTTGGTTTTTGATCAATTTTTGCCAAAACTGATCTCGTGAGGTCAATTTTATGCATTCTTTTAGTAGTGTTATCTCTTTTAGTATGTCCGCCCATTTATCAAAGTATATTTATTTCTACTATCTTTATCTTCTGAACATGTAAATTTTTAAAAAAAAAATCTTAGAAAAAAATCCCTCCGAGATTGATTAATGTTCACGATAATATAAATTTAAAAAGTATAAATGAAAAACAACATAATCTTTAATCAATAAGCATTAATTGTCTACTCATAGAAATGTATCCTACCAAGCTACCACATAAAATATTGAGGGTTGAACCCAAATGATGCATTTGATTATTTTGTAATTTTTTTAAAAAAAATCTCAGGAGGGCAGAATTTTTCGATCAACACTTTTTGACCTTCAATTTGAGGTTGGTTTTTGATCAATTTTTGCCAAAACTGACTTCGTGAGGTCAATTTTATGCATTCTTTTAGTAGTGTTATCTCTTCTAGTATGTCCGCCCATTTATCAAAGTATATTTATTTCTACTATCTTTATCTTCTGAACATGTGAATTTCTTGACTGAGCAACTTCATCCCGTGCAACAGAGTCAATTTAAGAAGATACTTGGATTATCAAAACATCCTCGTTGATGTCACCATTACCTTGGATATATACCGAAGATACTTAAAAGTTTTTTCTCTTGTGAATGACCTGTGTATCACTTCTCACTTCGTTTCATGTGATGTGACACCGAACTTGCACTCAATATACTTTAATTTAATCTATTGAGCTCGAAGTCTTTTTACTATAGAATTTGTCTTCATATTTTCAATTTATCATTAACTTTGTTGTATGTCTCATTAATCAATACTATATATGTATCTATGAATAACATACATCATGATATATCCTTTTAAATATATTGTGTCAATTCATCCCTTACCATGACAAATAAAATTAGTCTGAGAGTTGATCCTTCATACAAAACTATGAAAATGGTCCGAATCTCATTTCACTATCATCAATCAGATCTTCATTCCATCATATTATAAAATATTCCTAATCACTCTAACCTTGATTTAGAACTAAAATATTCTGTATAATAAGAACTAAAGAGGTACTATTTTTTTAAAACCATTTTCCAATTGTATACCATTTAAAAAAAAAAGTTGTACCTCTATTCTAGATCTGTAGTTAATGTTTTAGCATTTTGTTCTTTTAGTTTACTTGTTTAGTTTGACATGTTATTACTCTCTCCGTCCCTAATTACTTGTCCACATTTTCTTTTTTAGTTGTCCCTAATTACTTGTCCATTTTGACAAATCAAGAAAGGACAATTTTTTTTTACCTATTATACCTTCAATTAATTACTTTGAAAATTGTAGAATTTCTTGAAAGTCTTAAGTTTTCAATTCATCTACTTCATAATTAATATGAGTAAAATGGTAAACTCGTTATGTCAATTATAATTTTTTTAATAGGTGTGTTAATTTAAAAGTGAACAAGTAATTAAGGACGAAAGAAGTAGTTAATATTAAATTCGACAGAGTAAATTAATGTTCCACAATTAATGCTTACCAACCTACAATAATTTGCTATGATCATCAATCAGACATAGTAATATATATCACCTATTATAGGAAGCTCATGATCTTTCACAGATATCTTTTGTCTTGTTCAACAAATGGACCAAATACAAAGAAAATCACGTTGACACAATGTCTTTTTTTCTTCTTCTTCTTTTTATTAGGATTTTATAATTTTGAAAAGAATTAAATTATATTTTTAACCATACAAGAATTGGTAAAAAAAAAAAAAAACCTGATCTGGTGGACCTTCAAGTGTTGTTTCTTGACCTTTAGCCGACTCAAATGCATATCAATTTTTTAGTATTTTTTGCTACTTAACTATTTGTTTTTGATCTGTTTCACTGACTTAAATCAAATCTTGATTCGTTGGCATTTTCTCACGACTTCCCATCTACCCCCAGAGAATCAGCTGAATCAAGAACTGATTTTTAGATTATGTTTTCTTGATTCTTTGAAATGGGAACTTGATTTTCAGTTTTCCAACTCAGATGTTGTCTTCCTTAAGCTGGAAAACTTGAAAAGGAAAGCCCAGAATGAGAGGAAGTTTAGCTGGGGGACCACCTAGCCCTATTGAACCTAGACAGAGGCTTTCTGTATCCACGTAAGTATCTAGATATGGTCTCTACTTGTTGAATTTCCATTGATCTTGATTGAAGTTACTGTACTGATTTGCTTACTTCTTGTCTGTGTTTACTTATCTGGGTGTGCTTGTTTTGCTGTTTGAGCATGTGGGTCAAGATTGATTTTTGGTTTCAGATTATGGGGAATGGAGTTGAGTACTGAAGTTTCAGTGGAATCAAGTTCTTTTTTTTTTGCTTACTTTCATTTACTTCTGAGCATAATTTGGGGGGAAATGAAGAGGGCGGGTTGGGTTTGGTTGTGCTAGTTTATGGATTTTTTGTTTGATAGAATTTTGCATCCAACTGTCACCCAGATCAGAGTTTGGGGCACTTCTTTTTGGGATGATATTGGTATGTGCAGTTAATTCTTGTGCAATTGGTAGATCGTGAAGCACTGAATGTTGTCGAAGTTTAGTTGTAGAAATTCTATCTCCTAAATGTGAAATGAAGAGACAAAATGAGTTTGTTGAAAATTGAGATATCTTGAAGAGCTTACTTCTATATAACACTGTTTTTATTATCTCTGCTGCACATAATTTGTGTCTGATGAGAATCTAGTCATAATAGATCACACCTCTTAGTTGTTTTGACAGCAGCCTGTGATGTGAGGTAGTTATGCAACTGCTTTTGTTTTGCTTTTCTGCATGACATTGTCAGCTGATTGAGTTATTTTCTTCCATGTATAGTCTATTTAGTTGTCTGACTGCTAGTACTTTCTGTTTTATCATTTTCTGTATGCTTGCTGACTTTATGGAAAATTTGGGTGATGAATACCTGCTCATCTGAGAAAAATTATTAAAGTTAGCAGCCTTGTTGAGAGCTTGTATTCAAGGTGAAAATATAAGATGTAGCAATCTAGAAGTGTTTGCATGATGTGCTATTTCAACTACTTTCTTTTGTTTCCTAGTACCGAAATCCTATTCCTAATGAGTTTTACCTCACATTAGATGACTTCCAGTCAATAATGGTATGTGTTTAGATTAAGAGGAAGAGGATGTAATGGAAGGGTATCCCTTGTAATAAGTTTTTTTTCCCTTCCAATCTGGCATAAAGTTCTATGAGTAGAGAAAGGACATTTGCCACACTTAACCTTCATAAACCTTTTTATTTCGAATAGTGGGAGATCTTTGAATCCTGCAGCAAGTGGTTTCTTCCTCTCAGTTACATTGTTAAGTTTTCTTGATAAAAATAGTGGTTTCTTTCCTCTCTATCTTTACCCATGTCAGGTTAGAAATAGCAACCTTTTAATTGTCAGGTTTACATTCCCCGTGTCCTTTTCTTTACCTCTGCGAAATTAGTATGATGCCCATTTTTGTTTTTACTCTTCTCCTGAAAATAGGAGCAGAAGTTGTGAGTTTGTCATCCTTAAAGGATAAAAAAATTCAAAAATCATCCAACATGATAGTTCTTTCGTCACGTTTATGATAATGTTTCCTGCTTTTTTTATGCTAACCTCTGTTCTTTGTTTTCAGCGAGGAAACAAGCAAAAGAAGGTTCTTGAGAAGTAAAGTTTTCAGAGATGGGGAGAGAGCTCTTCATAGTCCCACCAAAAACAGGAATTTTACCTGCAAGTTCCCAACTGTAAAGCTTATATTGGGTGTTATTGCTCTGGTTGCAATTTGGTCACTCTGGCATTCTCCAGCAATTTATAACACGGAATACATATCTAGTTCAGGCTCTCGGTAAGTATAGGATGTTTTGCCTTTGTTAGTATTTTGTTATGTTAAAAGATAATACCATCAAATGAACTTTCTCAAACATTCTTATCTTGGGTGCCTTCTGGGACCTTCAGATAATTATTTATTGATACTGTGTAAGAACTAATGTAGCCATAATTAATTATCAGTTGGACATATTATTTTCTGATATTCTAAATTATTTTTTTTGCTTCAATGGTGAAAATCCTGATTCTAGGGCTGCTTTGATGCACAGAGAGTTAAGTGGTCATTCTTCAGTTGATCAACGTTATACATCACTTTTAGATATTGACTGGGACCAAATTTCCCAAGTTATTGAGAAACTGGCCGATAGGCATGAGTATCAGGGCGTAGGGATATTAAACTTCAATGACAGTGAAATTGATCAGTTGAAGGAGTTACTACCGGATGCTGAGCATGTAATCTTGAACCTGGATCACGTCCCGAATAATATAACATGGGAAGCAATATATCCTGAATGGATAGATGAAGAAGAAGAATTTGAGGTCCCCACTTGTCCTTCTCTACCCAAAATTCAGTTTCCGGGTAAACCAAGGATTGATCTCATAGTTGTAAAGCTTCCATGCAAGAAGTCTAAGGACTGGTATAGAGATGTAGCTCGTTTTCACTTGCAGCTGGCAGCAGCAAGGCTGGCTGCCAGTAATAAAGGTTATCATCCAATACATGTGCTTCTGGTTACTGAGCATTTCCCAACCCCCAATCTGTTCACCTGTAAAGAGTTAGTTGTACGTGAAGGCAATGCATGGCTATATGAACCTAATCTGAACACTTTAAGAGAGAAGCTCCACCTCCCTGTTGGGTCATGTGAACTTGCTGTTCCTCTCAAGGCTAAAGGTTGGTTCCTGATGGTACTTTTATGTCAGAACACTATAACTCTGATACTGTTTTTTATTTAACAAGTAAAAACTACCAATCTGACCATCCTTTAATTGACCCTTGCTCATTGCAGGGTCAAGTTGAGGTAGGTGACATTGTTCCTTTCATATTTCAAAAACTTTAGACTAAAGTTATTTTCCTTCTTTTCTGAAAACATATCATACAGCTGTTTGTCTCGTTCTTTCATTTTCCTGGCAATTTGAGGTAGTGTGGGAGTGGAATTGGCAGTTGAGCACCGTTTTATTATTCCACCTAAAATGAAAATAATGAGAGGATTAACCTCCAAGTTCAATTTAATTTCTCGAGAAAGGATAATCAGAATCTAACATCTTAAGTTTCTGCAGCAAATTGGCACTCTGGAAATGTAAGAAGAGAAGCCTATGCAACTATTCTCCACTCAGCAAATTTTTATGTATGTGGAGCCATAGCTGCAGCACAGAGTATTCGCTTGGCAGGTTCAACCCGAGATCTTGTGATACTTGTTGATGAGACTATCAGTGACTACCACAGGGGTGGTTTAGAGGCTGCCGGATGGAAGATCCACACGATAAAGAGAATAAGGAATCCTAAAGCTGAACAGGATGCCTACAATGAGTGGAACTATAGCAAATTTCGTCTCTGGCAGCTGACAGATTATGACAAAATCATCTTCATTGATGCAGATTTGTTAATACTGAGAAATATTGATTTTCTCTTTGAGATGCCTGAAATAACCGCAATAGGAAATAATGCAACCCTTTTTAATTCAGGCGTGATGGTCGTTGAACCATCAAATTGCACATTTCAGCTGTTGATGGATCATATCAATGAGATTGAATCATACAATGGTGGGGATCAGGGATATCTGAACGAAATCTTCACCTGGTGGCATAGGATCCCAAAACACATGAACTTTTTGAAACATTATTGGGAAGGTGATGAGGAGGAGAAGAAGCAAATGAAAACACGTCTTTTTGGTGCTGATCCTCCAGTTCTCTATGTTCTGCACTACTTAGGCCTGAAACCTTGGTTATGCTTCAGGGACTACGATTGCAACTGGAATGTGGGTAAGTTGCAGGAGTTTGCAAGTGATGTGGCACACAGGACGTGGTGGAAGGTCCATGATGCCATGCCAGATAACTTACATAAATATTGTTTGCTTAGGTCTAAACAGAAGGCCGCACTAGAGTGGGATCGAAGAGAAGCTGAGAAAGCTAACTTTTCAGATGGTCATTGGAAGATCAAAATAAAGGACCCACGTTTGGAGACTTGTTTTGAAGAATTTTGCTTCTGGGAAAGCATGTTATGGCACTGGGGCGAAACAAACTGGACAGATAATGCCACCTCTTCACCAACACCTCCCATGGTCAATACTGCTTCACTTTCTTCTTTGTAACTAGGAGGTTCTGTTACTATACCTCTCTAGTCTGTAAGTAATACAGAGTCACAACTTGAATGTCAACCAATGCCATTAGTAAACATGGTGTTAACACTTGCCCCACCCGTGAATATAGTCTGCTCTGCAGCTATGTTGCTTCAATTGTTTGCCATCTTGTCTTGTTTCCTATACGACTGTTTTCTCTTGGCCAAATGGGGTGGCTTCAGGAGTTGGTTTTTCTTGACTATCCTATTACTTAAGTTATAAGGGGAGCATTGGAGCAAACAATTAAGTCGTCTCCGTATGGATTCGTGCCGTGGAAACACCCATTGATGCTTGCGTCAGTGTAGGCAGCCTACATTAGGCCCCTTGGTTTCTGGCCCTTCCTGCTTGAATGTGAGATGTTTCGTGCACCTGGTCATCCTTT
This sequence comes from Solanum piurae, assembly GCA_029582685.1. Classification (NCBI taxonomy): domain Eukaryota; kingdom Viridiplantae; phylum Streptophyta; class Magnoliopsida; order Solanales; family Solanaceae; genus Solanum; species Solanum piurae. The sequence goes on from JAJOOO010027832.1 coordinate 9,851, forward strand.
TTCTTTTTTATTAGTGGTAAAGGTATTGTATTAAAGTTCAGCAAAATGCTGCAAAGAGGAGTCACTGTCTCATTGAGAATCTGTCTGTTTTGAGGCACCGTATCATTGTTGTAATGAGTGTACAAACAAAGTAAACTTATACTATTTATGAAATTTGTTGATTGTAGAAAGCCCAATTTTTCATCGAAGGAGGTTCGAGTGAATCCCCACACATGTAAATGTAACTTCGCCTCCACATGAGGTGGGGTTATCTTGGAGGAATGGGATTTTGGTTGAATTTCTTGAGGAAAAAGGAAATATGAGAGAGAGTTCCAAGAAGTCATATGGCTGTAGCAAAATTTTGAAAACTAGAATTTCTTATTAAAGAGAAATACGCTTATCATACTTGATTGATATCGAGTTTAAGAATTAAAGAGCGACTTTTGATATCTAAAAATTTTCAACTTCTAAGACTTAAGTAACTACAATGTGAATTTATCTTGGCAGTATTTGTGTTATGTCAAGCATATTTTATCCCCTTTATAATATCGTACAAGTAGTGTGTATTATCATAATTTTAAGTTATATCATAATTATATTCTCACTAAATAACATCTTCTCTTCTTTACAATGTGGGAAAAGGACCGATTTAATTCGCATGGTTCAGTATTTTGAAGTTCGGTTTTGGTATGTTGCGGTACGGTAAATTGGTAATCATAATTCGTTCAACTTCGACTAGTATATACTCATATAATCGAGTGTTATGATTTTGACAATTCAAAAAGGGTCTCAATTGTTTCATACAATTACATTACATTTGTCGAAAAATATATTCAAAAGTAAGTACAAACAACTCATTTTGTTAATCAATTACATTTAAATACATTTCAGTCATAATAGAGTAGTCAAAATTTTAACTTCTAAACATGTAGTTTATATTAATACTAGGTTGCATATTTGTTATTAATATTTTAATAATATATATGTTATTTATGTAACTATATACTTCGATAAGGTATTCAATATTTCAATCGAATACCGTATTGAATAACAAATAAAATTTAAAATGTATATAGCATACAAAATATCATAATACCGAAATCACGGTATCAGAAATTTTGATATGCTATGGTAATTCGGTATATACCATACCATGCCTACTCCTACCCTTTAACAACCTAAATAACTCAAAAATATCCTTTAATTTCGAGAGTGCAAAGACAAACACTTGGTATAAAGTTGATTAAGCACATATCTTACCTGGTGGCTCACACGAATTACCACGTATGACACATGTATCTAATTATTCAATTTTATATTTCCTCCGTCACTTTTATTTGTTATGTTGCGTTTTTCGAAAGTCAATTTGACTAATTTTCAAAGTTAAATTAGATTACATTAATTCAATATTTTAAATAAAAAATTTAGATATTCAAAAACTATACAAAAAGTATTATAAATTTCAAAAATATAAATTTCAATTTTTGCATATAAATATGATGAAAAAATACATAGTAAAATGTTAGTCAATTTTTTTTATAATTTGACTCTAAAAAAGAAAATTATTACAATTAAAAGTGGATGGAAATAGTACCATCTAAAATTGGAGGGCATAAAATCTAAGTTATAAATAGCATGACTATGTATAATTATGCCAATAATCTATGTTAGTACATACAAGACCATTTTCATGATAGATTTATAAATGATATAATACATAAACATGACCCTTAATTTAACTTTAGCGGATAACTATGCCCTTTAATTTTGAGTGTGTACAAGTCACTTAACTTGTATAAAATTGAACAAGTAGATACACGTGTCCTACATGACATAATACATGTAGGACGCCACGTAGGACACAAAATTGCCATGTAGGGTGCCTTGTAGGACGAATGTGTCTATTTGTTCAATTTTATACAAGTTTAAGTGTCTACTTGTGCAAATCCAAAGTCAAGGGTCATAGTTGCCGGCTGACGCCAAATTAAGGGTCATGTTTATGTATCATGCCTTTATTGATTGTTGAAAAAGAAAAAATGACCAAAATAACCCCAAAGTGACCATCATTCAGCTGATACCTCTCTCTTACAGCCAGACCCAGTAGTTCGTGTGTGTAGAGAGGCTGCGAAGACTTATAGACCCTAAACAAACTTCTTCAAATAATCTTTTTCTTCGACAATTCCCTCACATGCTCTCTTTCACTCTCCACTCTTGAGGGATTTTTTTTTATAGAAGATTTTAGAGCAAAGAGAAAGAGCTCCATTTTCTCGATCTTCATCTTTGTTGTCAAAGGTCAGTACCCTTTTCTCCTCGCTCCCTTTTGCTCTTTTCGTGTTTGTAAATTAGGGTTTTTTGTTTTTCTTGAATTGATCTGTTCTGTTGTGTTTTGTATGTTATGGTTAACATGAAAAACCGTATTAGGGCAACAGATTTTGTATCTTTCTGCGACTCATTTTTTTGTCTTTTTTTTTGCTTTTAGCTTGTGGGTTTGGGCATTTCGAGCTCGTGTATGTGAATTTAGCTGTTTTAGCTCAAATCTTGTAAAGGGGTTAGCTTTTGTATGTGGGGTTAGCTGTTTTAGTTCAAATCTTGTAAAGGGGTTAGCTTGTGTATGTGGGGTTAGCTGTTTTAGTTCAAATCCTGTAAAGGGGTTAGCTTGTGTATGTGGAGTTAGTTGTTTTAGTTCAAATCCTGTAAAGGGGTTAGCTTGTGTATGTGGGGTTAGTACTAAGTTGTTTTAGTTCAAATCTTGTAAAGGGGTTAGCTTGTGTATGTGGGGTTAGTTGTTTTAGTTCAAATCTTGTAAAGGGGCTAGCTTGTGTGTGGGGGGTTAGTTGTTTTAGTCCAAATCTTGTAAAGGGGTTAGCTTGTGTATGTGGGGTTAGTTGTTTTAGTCCAAATCTTGGAAACGGTTGAGGAAACTTTGATTCCTCATTTCTGATATGCAAGTGAAAGTTCACTTTCTTTTCTACGCATATTGATGCTTGAAGAATGTTAAATTATGCTAGACATGTTAGCAAGTGGGAGGACAAATGATATTTAGGGCAAGGGATCTTAATTTTAGGAAATGGGTTAAAATAGTGTAGTGGACATGGATATAGCGGACCCAAACTAGTTTAAGATTGATTTATGCTTTGTTGTTGGTCGAATTTGCTGTGTGGTTGGGACTTGGACAAGTTAATCTGTTGGACAGTATCCTGGGGATTCTGCGTATAGACTAGATCTGAAGCTTGATTACCGGGATGTGGGTAATTAGCTTTGACAATTGCTCCTAAACTGTTTGCCTGAAGCAATGAACAATCGTTCTTGAGTTGTTTGCCTGAAGCATTAAATTCATTCATTAATATAAGGAGTTTACCACTCTTCTCATATACTTCTAGATTAAGTGTGGCTAGTATTAAAAAGGAGAAAGGAGTATTGATTAAGAACACTATTTTAATACTCTAAGCTATAACATGTCCTTATTGGCGGTACTGCCGTATTGGTGAGTTGTTTCTCTTGCTCAAAGGCTAGTAAAGTTACAAAAGATTGCCTATAGGATACAAGGGGGACGTAAAAAAAGTACCATATTTCTAATTGGGGAACATAACATTAACATCCCTGGGAAGATGGTGGGAAGGAGCTAATGGCTGGAGGGTAATAATAGAATCTTACTAGGAAAATGGATTTGAAGTTTCTCTGAAGAGTAACAAGTGTTGTAGAGGAGGATCATGTCGGAGAATTATTGAGATCAATCATGCAGCCTTATAGAGAAACTCTACAAAGGAGCGTAATGAAAGGGTGGGCAGGTTTGACATAGATATCAGATTTAAGTAGCAAATAAAGCCATAATTTTTTTTGGTCAGTAAATAAATTTTATTGATAGAAAAAATTAGTCAAGCACTAAGCTAGTGAACATTGCAAAGTGAGAGGTCCTCCTGTAGCAAAAAGAGATAGGCTTTAGAAATAAGGCCAGAAATTGTGAACTTCTGAAAATGGTGCAACAATATCCCCTTTTTTTTGTTTGTAAAACTTGTCTCTTTGTCATCAAATATCTTGCCTACGAACAGTAGTACTTAGTCTTGTATGCCAGCAACATAGAGATTAAAATTTATTTGGACCTGAATTTCGAAAGGAATTTGCAGTGCTAGGTGATGGAAGAGCTCAACAAGGTGATAGAATCATTCTACAAGCAAAAAACATCACTTATCGATAATAACAGCCCAAATGAGAAGCACGAGAGATGATCTTTTCTCAATTAAGTCTTTCTATAACGTATTAAGAGAACGGAGATTTCCCTTACACTTCAATTGTGTTACCAGAACTTCAAGGAATTCACCTTTCTTCACTTGAAATATTGCACGGAAAGCCATCTTTACTTCATCAATTAAAAAAACAGCATGGAAAGCCATCCACGCAGCAGAATTTGAGGAGTACGATTTATAAAAGTTGGCGTTTCATATGTAGGACTGCAGGTAGAGAATGTTAATAATTGTTGCTTCTTGGTTCGAGGCAAACATGTTATGGTGCATAGTGTGGAAGGTGTTTGAAATTGAATTGGTGACATCAAGAATAGTTAGAGAGATACTACTAGGGTGGATGTTTAGAAGGAAGAAGCTGAGAATGAGATTGTTGAAATTAGCTCCTTTGTTTCATGTGGATGATATAAACAAGAACAAACAGAAGAGCATTTGAAGGAGTTGAAAGACCCTTGTAAATAGTTTTAGGTGGGTATTTATTGGTGCATCGGCAAGTTCAGTTCCCTCATGGAATTTGATGGAAGACTTCCAATATAATTTGTGTCTTAAAAGGTTCACTGATATTATTGTTAATCATCCTTAATTAGGCGAGGCTTAAGTGATATTATCGGATGTTTGCGCTTCACTGATGCACATTTGGATGGTTAAATTGGTTCTGCTTCTTTCAACGTGATGCCATGGTTATTCACCATCAGAAGTAGCAGTAGCAGACTAGCTGTAGCATGCTGTATAAAGTCAAAGCTAGTAGAAGTTGGAGACTTGGGATAACAAAAGAGTTAGGAGAGAAGAATAGGAGTATAAGAAGAAGGGGCCATTATTCAACACCAGAGAATTCGTCAAAAGAAATTTGGGTACGATTTTATTACCAAGAATAACTTGGGAATATTTTCACTGTATGCATCGGAGATTATTGAAAGCAAAATTATTAGACCTGTCATGACTTTTTCTTTTTGAGAATTAAAAAGGAAGACCTGTCATGACTTGGTTCATCAAGTGCAATAATTGACCTAAATAAAGTTTAATTTCAGCTGCTACTGAAAAGCCAAATGCGTCCATTAATTATTTAAGCATATCCATTGAATGATGCAAGGTTCAATTGACGTTCTTTAGTCAAATTGTCTTCGTACATGAGTGCTGGAATCACATTTTTATATTTAGGCTCGCAAAATGGTTGCATCTTCTATGGCCGTGCATTAGCTGGCAACATCAGATGTACATTTTAAGTAATGTCCTTAGGATGCAACATAACCTCTCACCAGTGTTCCATTCAGCTGCATATGGTATTCTAGCCACTAAGTTGTCTTGTTGCCCTTACTAGTAGTCGTAGGACTCCTCTTGTAGTTTCTCGCTCTTCGATTTCTGTGACTATCTACCATGTTGTGTAGTTTGTTTGTAGTATTATTTTGTTATAGTACTGTTATGTTACTATCTGTTATTTTTTGTTACTATCTATTGTCCATACTCCATTGTACTTCCATTATGTGTTTTCCTAGACTCTCTTTGTCTTGAGACGGGGATCTATCAGAAACAACCTCTCTACATCACTTCTGATGTAGAGATAAGGTCTGCGTACACACTACCTTCCCCAGAACCCACTGTGTGGGATTTCACTTGGTATGCTGTTGTTGTTAAGTTGTTTGTGACGAGCAGTGGTGTGAAGTCTGTCAACAAAATTTAGAGGATTGACAACTCCATTGATGCCTCATCCTGCTCAAAATACTTGCTGCTTCCATTTTGTAAAAGGCCATACATCGTTCAATTCATAGAAAATTGGAAATTTTTGTGTCTGGTTCAGAACTTGTAGAAGAACCAAGTGAAGCTGGACTATTGGTTTGTACTCATGGTTTGATGCGAATTAAGTTTCCGAGTCTCTGGAAGCGTAACCACAGCGAATTTAGTTAGGATAAAGAACCTTTCCAGCAGTCAGAAGTGCCTGACTATAATGATTTGGAGATATGAATAGAGTTGTTGTTATCTTTAAGTGCTATAACATGAATATTTGTTCTGGTTCTTATTCTATCAATGGCGGTAGTTGCTACTTTTGTTTGTTCCATTCTTGGATCACAAGTTTGTGTAGCTAATTTTGTTGGATATTCTTTCTTCTCTTGAAGTTATTGGGAATTGGTGTTGCTGTCCCTAATTGTGTGTCTCTTGTCTTTTCATTTGGAAGGGGATCTTCGGGAAACACTTATTATCTTACTTTCTTATATCAATCGAATAAAAGAAATGTAGGTACTTTATTTTGGTCCTTGTATTTGTATTCTATTGCTGCTGTCTCTAGAGCTTGGGTCTAGTGGTAAGAGTGCAACACGTGACATTTTAGGGGCACCTCAGGGGTTTGAAGTCCTGCTACAGGAAAACACCTAATATTTAAGTGGAGAGGAGTAGAGGGGCAAGTTCATTATCCACCAAGTATCAAACTGTTTGTCATTAGCTCTCGGGTTTTTTCTTGGTTATAGAAAAATTATTGCATAGCTACCAAATAGGAAATAATACTAATATTGTATTGCTGAATCCATGCTTAAAAAACATGTTGTTTTGTTGAAACACTTATTTTTGGAGAACGGTAACTTGAGTATTAAAGAAAATTAATACTTCTAGCAACTAGACTCAAAAATCAATATGATCTACTTACTCTTGAGTGCAATTTCTGATTCTTAGCATAGACTTGTCTTGGTTGAGAGATCAATCAAGAGGTTGCTATTGCATCAGACTGACTGTGTCGTTCCATTACTCTCTCTCTACATGTTTGTTTTTCCCAATAAATCAATCAATTGATTAATACCAGCTTTAGAGGATATATCAGTTGTATGAATCCTCTATATTAATCACGTTCTATTAGGTGCCATTTGATTGTAGCACTCAATAATCGATATAAAAATAAACTAGAGGATCTGTACATTGACACTCATAACACCAGCATAAAGATCTCTAACCAAAGTAAAAGCACCTGACAAACATTAGATCCAATGTATGTGTAACAACATGTTAATTTTGACTAATTGATATTGCCTTCATGTAACATTTTTCTTCTTCTTTTTCTATTGTTTTTAAAGGGAGATTATAGCTCTTACGAGACAAATTTTCTTTTTGTGATTTTAAGTCTGCATTGTCCCCTTTAGCACACCTATTGGCAAGTGTATTTGGAAGTTTACATTCACATGACAAACTGTTTCATGGGATCTTCTCTCGCTTTTTCATCTATGTTTGCTACTTGCATATCCATCTTGAGTTTCATATTTCTACAACACATTCTGGATATTTGTTTTGGGTTTAGTGGTCAAACATTCACTCTTCTCCGGAACTTATATTTTATTTTGTTGTTTTTCCATTTTTTGGATTACGATAATCAATTTTCCATGAAAGTAATCCAGAAAGGGCACATGATAGTTATTTGTTACTGCTTTGAGGCTGCTTGATTCACTGAAATAGTAAAATCATGTCTCTACTTTCAGGTCTTCAAATATGCTTCATGAAAGAACTTAAATATTGCTGATATTTGCTATCAAGGGCCACTATGGGTGAAAATGCAAAAAGGCGAAAGTCTTTGTGGGATGCTGAAGAAGAGAGTCCAAATAGTCCGAAATATGAGGAATGGGGACCTCCAAAAGCCGACAATTCATGGCAGTCCAAAAGTAGATCTGGTTGGTCGTCTGGGGACAATGTTACGGGACCTGAAGATTCGAGGAAGGAAAACTATCATTACAAGAGCATGTCTCCAGCTTTCGAAAGGCGGGGAAGGCGAAGCAATAGCCACTCTCCAGATAATGGTCGGGCCCAGTCTCGCAGGTCTGTTTACAATATTTAGTTTAATGATGCATCGTACTCATGATTATCAAAAGATATTGATCCCTTATTTGTAAAACCTATTAGCTCTCAAGTAAGGTTGTTACTTGGGTTTGAGTTTTTGATGCATTTCATGTATCACAATTTGCAAAGAAAGAAGCTCTGGCTGGTGGGACGGCACTACTTCACCTTTTATATTTTAGTTTTACCTGCTCCAAAGTGTGTACGTGTTTATTTGATTTTCCATCATTCTTTTGGTGCTCTCTCCCTTTTGCCTGATCTTCCCTTTGGGTTGAGGGGAAGGGGAAGGGGGAATTGGGCTAGAAGACATGGTTGATCATTCTTCTACTGATATATTGTGGTTTGTTCGTTTTTCATTTGATAGATACCCCGGTAGAGCCAGGAGCAGGAGCAGGAGCCGGGGAAGGGGAGAAGGTAGGAGCAGGAGTCGCAGCAGGGGACGGGACAGGTTTAGGACCAGGAGCAGAAGCAGGAGCAGGAGCAGGAGCAGGAGCCGGGACAGGGGTAGTATGAGAGTTCAGAATAGGAGTCGTAGTCCTCACAGTTCTAAACGTGATCCATATGCATCAGGTGATAGAAGAACTGGCCTTCATATATCTTCCCAGGTATGCAGAAATTTTGCAGCGGGGAATTGTAGGAGAGGCAGTGATTGCAGGTTCGTTCATCCAGATGCTGCCAGTCATAGGGATGGAGGTCATTCAGAGGACAACTTATCAGAAAGATTGGGCAGTCGACCTGAGCGTGGGCATATCTCAAGGTATAATGATAGTGAAGGTCCTGGGTACCAATCAAGGGACAGGCTTCCTGACATGCATCATTTGGAGGATGAGCTGCACAGAAACCGGAGTAGAGGTACAATTACTTGCAGGAATTTTGTGAAAGGCAACTGTCGCTGGGGTGCATCATGCAGATTTTCTCATGATGGGGCCTCAGGTGATAACTATGACAAAGGCACTCGGAGTACATCCTTTGATCATGGTCAGGACAATCAAGCAACCAGAACCGGAAAATCACTTTGTGAGTACTTTGCAGCGGGGAAGTGCTATAAGGATAATTGCAAATTCTCTCATGATGCCACATCAAGAAATCATGAAATTAGGCCCTCAGATGACATTGGTGGCCATAGGTTTGATGACAAGAATAATTGGTTAGATGGTCCAAAGTGGGATAATGAAGCAAGGCCCTCAGACCTTGTAAAGGCTAGTGGGTGGGATGAAAGTGTTGTGAGAAAAGATACTGCTGTCACAGTTCTTACGGATAGGACCAATGAAAGACCCGGCCATAATTTCGAAAATGAGAACAGAGCCTGGGGAACAGAACCACAATTTATGAATTCTGACACAGAGAGAGGTGTTTCCCCTCACAGGGGCAGTGCTGGTCATGTTAATGCTTTGAACATTTCAGAATCTTCTGTTACACAAAACTTTGCAAATGCTCAAGATATTCATTTCACTTCCCAAGCTTCTGATCTAAATATGGAGAGAGCTTCAGCACATGTCCTTGGACATAATTCAAATCAAGGAGCTCCAGGCATCATTCTATCTGCCACTGCCACTCAGCCTTATGGATCTGCTGGATCTTTTGTACAGCCACACGGACTGACAGAAGATAGCATTGCCAGAACACTTGGCTCTAATGCAGTAAATGAATATATGAATCCTAGAGATAGTGTTCATCACGTCCGTTTGCCTGGGCAGAGCTTCAGTGGAACAGGTTTTGGTATGAGCTCTGAACATTCTGCAGTTCTGAATGGAACACACCAAGAACAGAATGTGTTCTTACCTATCCCATCTGCTGGCCACAATAAGAGAGAAGAACCTGGCACACCAGAGATGCTGGAGTTCAAAGTCCCACAAAATCTTTCTGGTACTGTTACTGGTGAGCAAGTACATCAAATGGAAACCTCTCCAGCATCTATGATAAAGAAATTTGAGGAAGGACTGAGGGAAGCCCAACTTCAAAGTGTCTTAAATCCCTCTGGTCCTTCTGGAATGCTACCTTCAAATCCCATTTCTTCACTTGTTCATGCTCTATATGGTCAGACCAATCCTGAGATGAGGGTTCCAGATAACTACCACCCCCCAGATGGCTTAGAGCTGAATACATCTGGCAACTTTAAGTTGCCCCCTGAAAATTCGTTCTATTTGGATAGAGATAGTAATAAGATTCATATGGACCAAATGAATCAAACATCTACTGTTGATCCTGAACTTGGAAATAATGATCAAATTGATGAAGTGAAGCAGCAGGAGAATAAATTAGTTGAAGTGGATGGAAAGGATAAACTACCTCCCGAGGAGTCCAAGGATGTGCAAGAATATGATCATCCAGGAGCTATGAATCTGCATGGAAAGGTTGAAGAGGGAAGCGGTAACAAAGATGAAAAGGTGATGCGATTATTCAAAAACGCTCTAATAGAGTTTGTTAAAGAGATCCTAAAACCCATATGGAAAGAAGGTAAGATGAGCAGAGAAGTTCATAAAACAGTTGTTAAGAAGGTGGTTGATAAGGTGACCGGTGCAATTCAAGGAGAACAAGTCCCTAAGACGCAAGAGAAGATAGAGCAATATCTGTCCTATTCAAAGCCTAAAATTACCAAACTTGTACAGGTGAGTTGCCTATTACACCGTTCATTCCTCCAAAAAATGAAATTTTATTAGACCTTCCTATCTGTACTACCAGATTCTACTTTATCTCACATTGGGCTTACAATGTTGTTTTTTGTAAATATGATTTGTCATTGTGCACAAATGAACATCTATGTTACCCATAGGATGTGTATGTTTCTGTCTTTTTCTTGCTTCTGCTCTAGCCCAGGAGAGTGAGGGGAAGGGTGTGCATATGCAGTACTGAAGTTGCCACATAGCATTGAACTCTGTGCATAAGGGGACGGGTGTGCATAATGTGTTTATTGAGTTTTGATTGTAGTCTGGAGGTGTGGGATCAATAGACATTTTGCAAGGCTTGTTCATCCTTCATTTTTTTTGAGATGTTGATTACATGTTAACTTTCACTTATTATTCTCTTGACAGGCATATGTGGAGCGACTTCTGAAGAATGAAGCTTGAGATGCCGTACTCCCCTTCTCTTCTGGACAAATCAAATTCAATAAGGACTTGATTTTCCAACATGTACTAGAAGGTTTAGCTATGTTAGATATCTTTGTTTGCTAAAATCACATATCCTCGTAGTTTTCACTAGTGTGATAGATTTGGTTTAGCAAGCCGTTATTTGTTATTCCGACCATTTATTTTCCGATTTACCCATGTTTGAGCATTATATGTAATTGGCCTTCCCTTCCTACAGATTCAATCACATGGTAGTTTCTTTTCTTAGTTGTGCTGATATCTCAGTCTACCTGCTTATTAGCTTGTCCGTTTTCTTGTTGAGTCGATTGTATTTTTAACTTCTCTATGATTTTATTAATGAGTACCTTGTTTGTCTGATACAATATTCTGGTGTGTTCCAGTTTTTTCCTAGTTGGAGTTTTCAGTTCATTTTCTTTCCCTACTTTATAAATTACTTGAAAAAAAGAAAATTATCAGACTTGAATTTACCCCATCTAGTGAAATTCATCTTGTAATTTATGTATTGATTGTTGATGCTGTGACCAGGGACTTTAATCCCTCTCTCAGTACTGAGCTTGAAGTAGCCATCAGATCTGTGGGTCAGTGTCAAAGGTACTGCAACGCGGGATGTGTGGTAGACACACGTCATGAGTTTGAATCTTGTTGTAAACCAAGTTTGTTGTTTAAGTAGAGAAGGATGTCACGAGTTTGAATCTTGTTGTAAACCAAGTCTGATCTTTAAGTGGAGAAGGATAACGGACTAGCCACAAAAAAAAAAGAGTTGCATTAATTAACCTTGATATATGACATGACTGTTCAAAAGATTTTGTAGCAGTATTAACAGTCCTTTTTCTAACATGAGGCAAGTCTCTACCGCAGCGTAGCAACATAAAAAATCACTCCTTTCCTCATCGGAGATGGATTTAAGGTGTCTTTGCGTATTCAACTAAAGTTGTTACTTTTAGCTTGAATTATGTATATATATTATAAAAATTTATACGCATAATAAGATCACACCAATGGTAAACCAACGAACTCATGGTCCTGCATTTTTGTCCAACTCTATTCAAATTTCATGCCCAAAAAGGGACAAAGAAGAAGAAAAAAGGTGTCCTCCAGAAGCATGCAAATTGCAATAAACATAATGTAAGAAAGCATTACTGTAGTGGGCACTGCGCATGGTGTTAAATAGTACTAGGTAGACCAGCTGGTAAATCGTATGATCATCCACACACGTGAAAGGCAATTTGTCTAAAAGGTCAGATACATCGACAATCTGTTAAAACTTGTTAAGTGGACGTTTGACTATGTTTCGTTGTAAAATTTGAAAAAAAAAGTACTTTTTGACCTTTTGTTTTCAAAGTGAAAAATTTGTTTGACCAGAAATACAAATTGAAGTGATTTTTGACCTTTTATTAGTAATTTGAAGTGAAAACACTTTTTTGTTCTTCGAATTCTTGATAATTTTGGAGTTGAATTTCAGAATTTTATGGCCAAACATGTTTTTCGAAATTCAACTCTGAAAAAAAGTGAAAAAATTTCATGGTTAAACGCCTCTAGTTGAGCACCTAAACACATGATAAAACATTCCTATTAGACATTCACGACTCAAATTTTTAAATAGTTTCTGCGCATATTTTTAAAATCTCATTCTATAGATTAATTAACCACATAAAACACCATTCACATGATTAAATTGACAAAAAATCCACATTATCCTCCATTTTTCTTTGACAAAATTTAGTGCTATGCACCACGCGATTGAGTTGAATGTCCACTTTTTAATAGGGACCTCTTCTAATACTTTTGTGGAGATTTTATTTTTTGATTGTGATGTAATTTTTAGGGACCGCCACGAATAAATTTCAATCATAGTACTATTTTTATTGACTCTAAAACGTCAAGAGCCTAAATAACTTGATTTTTTTTTATGAACTATTTGTATCAATGGATTAGTTCAATTCAAAATTTAAGATAATAGGGATAATCAAAAAAAGGATTATGATAATTTTGTAGATGTGAGATTTTTCGATACGAATTCAGATTTAGTTGAACCCTAATACAAATACCAAATATCAAACTGAACAAATTAAACCTCCTTGTTGTGGTAACCTGTTATGCTAAATGGTAAATGTTATCTTGCCTTAATGTTCATTATCATAATAATAATAAGCTTTTGAAAAGTGGTCCTAATTGAAGAGTTTGGAGCCTAAAGGACAAAAAAAATTGACAAAAATTCCAAAAGGGCACATCAAATTTTTTTATAATCAAAAGGGCAAAATCGCTACTAACGTAGCGATTTTGTTTTGACGCCGTTAACAGATCAAAATTACTGCCCTATCAGCGACTTTGTCCAACTTTTTTTTTTCTTTCCAGAAAATCGCTGCCATTTATAAAAACGAATTTATCTTATTTTTTTGGAAATCGCTGTAGCAGCGATTTTCGTTAATGTTTTTTTTTTTAAATCGCTGCTGTTGCAGTTATTTTTTTTAGAAAGATTTTGGTGGAAACTTTTTTTTTTTTTTTGAAATATCTGTCAACTAGTCCACATCTAATTGACAGAATTTTTTTAAAAAATAAAAAATTCCACCAGCAGCCTTTGGCAGCGATTTAAAAAAAAAATAAAAAATTTACAATTAGATGTTGACTAGTTGATAGAATTTTTTTTTTTAAAAAAAATTCCATCAAAATCGTTGCCAAGGTAGCGATTTTTATTTTTTTTAAAAAAAAATCCACTAAATTCGCTGCCAAGGCAGCGATTTCTACCACAAATTTTATAATAACGCTGAAACAACAGCTATTTTTTTTAAAAAAATTAACGAAAATCGCTGCCTTTTCCAAAAAAATAAAAAAATCATTTTTATAAAAACGTTGCCATAGCAGCGATTTTAATCGCAAAAACGCTGCATGGGCAGTGATGTTCTGGAAAAAAAAAGTTGGACAAAATCATTGATAGGGCAGCGATTTTGATCTGTTAACGGCTTCAAATCAAAATCGCTACGTCAGTAGCGATTTTGCCCTTCTGGTTAGAAAAAAATTTAATGTGCCATTTTAAAAATTTTATCAAATTTTTTTATCCTTTAAGCTCCGGACTCCCTAATTGAAAACACCTTTGTTTTTTTCTTGAGTGCATGAATGCTCTTAGCAAGCTGGCTTTCTCATTTTTTAGATTACATTAGGTAAAATTATATTTATATGTATTTAATCTAGATAAATACAATAATCGTAAGCCTGTAGGGTGGAAAATTAAAGAGAATTATTGTAGGATATAACTTGTTTTCCATACTTTTAATATGAAAGTCATTTTTCTGATTTTTAAAGGCCTCATTTTTTAAAAATTAATATTTTCTAAAATAATTTGACGAACGTAATTAACGTAGTAGTTGTTGGTAGCTAATCAGATTGAGAACACAACATTTACTATGATTTATGGATTTTGGAAATCATTAATTAAGAACTTATATAATTATGATTTTAGATTCTTTACCATATACATATCATTTTAAAAGATGCACGCAAATGATAAATTAAATTTTGAGTCCTTTTCCTTGTGCTTTTAAGGCCTAATACATTGTCAGTCTCTTAAATGTATCATATATTTTATCTAGACATTCGAATTAAGTCCTTTTCAACTCCTAATAAAGTATTTCAATTGGACACTTCTGATTCAATTTTATTTTATGAAAGATATAATTATAGGCCGTTCATCTTTACTAAAAAATAAGTTAAAACCTTACATGTCATTATCATGGCAAGGTTGATATTTGATAAAATACAAATTATACTAAATGCAGTTTATAAGTGTGAATGTGACGTTCACAAGTGATGGCTAGTTTAAGGATTATAAATAAGAGTAGTGCTAAATGGCAAGACACTTTTTTGGCATGAATTGGCAAGACACGGCGAAATGACTAAATAGTCCTTGTGACAAAATCACTTGTGGTTTTCCTTCCAAAATAGAAAACCACTCTTTGACTTTTTCTTTCTTATTTTCTCTCTCTCTTACTTTACTCATTTTTTTTTCTTTACTTCACTCATTAGTTTTATTTTATTTTGTTGTTAGATTTATATAATTTTAACAAGATGGATCCGAATAGTCAATTAAACGAAATATTGAATAATGTTTTGGGTTTAGATGAGGATGATAGTTTGTTGTCCTAAAATCATGAAGATTTTGATGGTGCATACGATAGGCTTGAAACAAAAACTAAAAAAATCTCGTGACCTATAGACTTAAAATAAAACTAAAAAATACCTAAAATTGGAGACCTAAACTTAGATTCGAACTCGTGACATATAG
>JAJOOO010027833.1:0-19195 GCA_029582685.1 Solanum piurae
AGCTAAACTATCTTTTATAAATCACGAATACAAATAAATAATAAAGGAGAAGAAAGAATAAACCACAATTCTCCGGCCTCCACGGCGGCTCTTCCAAAATTCCTAAGCTAGAAGAAAATTTATATTGTGTCTTGTATCTTGGTTCTTGGCTCTAAAAAAGAATAACTTTTCATGCCCTATTTATAGATATATAAACCCTAAATAAAATAATTGAGTCCAAATTAAATTAGGAATCCAAAACCAAAAGGAATTGAATTCCTTTTTCTCCGCCTGTAGCATCCAATTTTGTGCGTGTAACTTCTTTTGATGTTGCTGCCTGACACGTGGACCAGCAGGTAAGTTTTTCTTTCCTTATTTGCATATAAATTATATTAATATTATATTAATTTATTTCCATTATGCTGCCTGCTTGATTTCCTTCTTCAACTCTTCATCTTTAATTCGTTTTAGCTCCAAACATCTCCAATTTTCCATCAATTTAATCCTACAAATAAAATACACAATTTAGCACAAATATAAATAATAAATGTGAGGCATATAATGATTAAAAATATGTATTTTGGCCTCACATCAGCCTCCCATGAGGCACCTAATTTAACATCTCAACACGACAAGGATGTGTTCTTCAAACATGATCCAAATACAACTTCAACAACCCTCATATCCTGACTTTCTCCAATATATGCCTTCAACCTTTTCCCATTGACTGTGAATCTCAACCCCTTTGCATCTTCAATTTCAATCGATCCATTGCCATACACTTGTGTTATAGTTTGCAGATTAATTCACTTGTACTTGGGCTTACATGGGAAGAGTTTAAACCTTGAATTGAACAATAGGACTACCTCTCCCACCTAAAACTCACGAGGTAGTATCTTAGCATCATGTCACTGTTTAACCTTTTCCTTATATAGGGTGGAGCTTTCGTAGGCTTACAAACAAAATTCATCCAACTCAAAGATTTGGTCTACACGATCTCTGGAGGCAGCATCCCATTTAATATTTATCTTGTTGTATGTTCATAGAGCTTTGTGTTCTAACTCAACCGGAAGATTACAAGCTTTTACAAACACTAAATTGTAGGGAGATATACCAATGGGAGATTTGAATGTCATACAGTAGGCCCAAAGTGCATCATCAAGCTATCTAGACAAATTAGTACAATGGACATTCACAGTTTTTGCCAAGATGCTCTTTATTTCTCGATTAGACACTTCAACTTGTCCGCTCGATTGTGGATGATATGGTGTTACCACTTTGTGATTTACCCATATTTTGAGAGGAGGGCTGCAAATTGATGATTACAAAAGTGTGATTCTCCATCTCTTAGAATGACCCTTGGGGTACCAAACCTTGTGAAGATGTTCTTTTTGAGAAACTTTGTGACACTTCACGCTTCATTGTTTGGTAATGATATCGCTTTCACCCACTTGGAGGGATAATCAACTGCTACGAGGATATACTTGTTTCTAAAAGAGCTGGGAAAAGGTCCCATGAAATCAATTCCCCAAACATCAAACAATTCATCGAAAGGATTTCAAAAGTAGTAATTTGTGTCTCCTATGGATAGTCCATTGTAATTGACATTGGACAAAACATTTGCAAAATGCATGAGCATCCCTAAACATTGTAGGCCAATAGTGGCCATATTGTAAAACCTTAGAGGCTTTATGAATGCCCCCATGATGACAACCCACTGGAGAGGCGTGACATTCTTCAAGGATCTCATTTAATAAAACTTCGACACACAATGCCGAATGATGTTATCAACACGCTTTGTAAAAAGGAAAAGGTTAATTACATATATACTTCTTCACATTAAATAGAAATTTCCTCTTTTGATGGATACTCAAATAATCATCTACAAACCCACACACAATAATATTTGAAAAATCAGCATTCGAAGGAACGAAGGGTATAGAAATTACCATTACTGATTCATCTGAAAAAGCATCATCAATGTCTTTCTCTTCAAGAACTCTAGCATCTGTTTCCAACTTTGAAATAAGGTCAACTACTATTTTTTCACACCCCTTCCTATCTTTCACCTTTAAGTCAAATTCTTGAAGAAGTAACAACCATCAGATCAACCTTTGCTTAGCCTCTTTCATAGCCATTAGGTACCTTAATGTTGTGTGATCTCTGTGAAAAACCACTTTGGTACCCAACAAATATTCTCTAAACTTCTCAAACCCATATGCCACATCCAATAACTCTTGCTCTATTACAGTGTAATTCTTATGAGCACAATTCAACATTTTGCTAGTATAATAGATAGGATGAAAAAACTTTTTTTTGTCTTCCCCATGAACAACTCCTAGAGACAAACCACTAGAATCACACATCATTTAAATATGGATATTCCAATCGGGATAAATGATTAGTGGGGCTGAGATAAGTTTATCCTTGAGTGTTTTGAAATCCACCATTCAAGAATCATCCAAATCAAATGTATTTCATTCTCAAAAAGTATACACAATGGAATAGAAATCTTGGAGAAATATTTAATGAATCGTCTATAGAGCCTGACATGACAAAGAAAGCTCCTCACACCTTTTACCAAAATTGGGGGAGGTAATTTTTCCATCTCTTGAATTTTTTTCTTGATCAACTTCAATACCATCCCCGCAAATTTTGTGCCCAAGAACAATTCCCTCTCTCACCATAAAGAAACACTTCTCCCTATTAAGGACCAAGTTGAAAATCACACCTTTTCAACACCATCTCATAATGCCATAAGTATTCCTCATAATGATTCCCAATGAAAGAGGGACTCATCCATGAACACTTCTATCGAGTCCTCTACCATGTCTGCAAAGATTGATCTGAGAGCATACATCGTTGGAAGGTAGTTGGGGCATTACACAACCCAAAGGGAATTTACTTGAATGTGAAGGTTCTATAAGGGTATGTACACGTTATCTTCTCTTGATCCTCGAGTGCAATACAGATGTAGTTGTACCTGCAATATCCATCAAGAAAGCAATACCACCCCTTTGCGGCAAGCCTATCAAGCATCTAATCAATAACGACATGGAAAAATGATATTTTTCAATCCAGGAATTAAGCTTCTGATAGTCCATGGACACACGCCACCTGCTGACGAGTCTAGTGGCGACTGATTTGGTTTTTTTAGTAGGATGTATCGTGATACCACCCTTTTTCAGAACATATTGTACCAGACTTACCCATTGGTTGTCCACAATTAGAACGCTAACTCCCGCATCTAACCATTTTATAATTTCTTTCGTCACTAATTCTTGCATTTGAGGATTTAATCTTCGTTGATGTTCAATACTTTGTTTGTAATCTTCCACCAAATTTATTTTGTGTGTGCATATGCTTGGTGAAATATCCACAATATCGGTAATTTACCACTCCAAGGCTTTAATATGCCTCTTCAACACTATGATCAATAACTCCACTTGCGATTGTTTAATATCACTTGAAATACTAACCGGAAGTGTGTTGTTGCCATCAAGAAAACATATTTGAAATGAGTCGGGAGCTCCATCAACTCTTATTTCAGTGGTTCAATGATAGATGGTTTAACCAGTGGTAATTATCGACTAGACAAATTGAGGTCGAGCCTAGCTTGGAAAGAATTATGTAATCCGACGCCTACAAGGGCAGCCCAAAACCTCATCATAGTTGTCAATTTCATCTTTATCATAGTTATGTATCACTTAAGCAAAAGGTTCCCTACAATATGCTGCACTTCCAATACTTTCTACGGCTTCGTAAATTTGATCCAAGTGAGACACAACATGCATATCACTTGGGTATTTTATTGATTTGTGAGTATTGAAGCTAACTACTTCGTCGTTGACTCGGAACATCAATTCACCACATTCCCCATCAACAAAAACTTTCCCTGTGGTGAAGAACGGTCTACCAAGAATAATTGACATTTCAACATCAATTTCATAATCAAGCACCACAAAATCAGTGTGGAACACCAATTTGTCAACTTTCACTAGCACATCGTAGACCACATCCACTGGTTTCTTTATTGAATGATCAACCATTAGGAGTCCCATATTTATTTGTTTTGGTTTATCAAGCCCAATATTATCAAATATCATCAATGGCATTAAATTTATGTTTGAACGATTATCGCATAATGAATTTACAAAACTACACTTACTAATAGTGTACGGGATCGTGAAAGCTCTCAGGTCATCTCTCTTGAGGACGTCATTCGTTTCCATTAATACACAACATGTTTGTGGTAGTTCAATTGTTTTACGATCTATCATCCTTTTCTTTGTCATCAACTCCTTCATGTATTTAGCATAACCCGACATTTTGGTCAAGGCATCCACAAATGGGATTCACTTTCAAATCTTTCACTATTTCCATTAACTTTTGGAATTTTGCATTGTAATTTTTCTTCTTCAACTTTTTAGGAAATGGAGGTATGATATTGATTTGAGGTAATGTGGATGAAGTTTCAACAAAACTTTTTGTAACATTTGCCTTCGGCTCACCTTCTTATTATTTTTCTTGAGATTGATCAATTTCCTTAGGTAATTCGTTATTGGCAATCACCCTTTGATTATTTGGTTCATCGGGCCTTACTACTTCTTGCAAAGTCTTTCCACTTCTAGTAACACATGCTGAAACTTGGAGCAAATCTCTTTGATTCCCCTTTGGATTAGACGTTTCACACTTATACGGTTTAGCATATACGAGAGCAGTTTTCTGCCTTATGTTTCCCTCAATGTTTTGATAAAAGATACATGTGAAACACGATGGTGGACAAAGCTGAAATGTCACTCTTCATTCCTTGCAAAATCATACACGAATCCTCCACATTGTTTAGAACTTTAGTCAACAAATCATATGTTTGTGTCTTTATCATTTCTTTATAACGCTCATATCTGACTCCTTCTCTGTGACTTTCTAACACCCCGGAAACTAGTAGACCAAACTAGAGCCACAAGTTAGGGTTCTAAGGTTTGATGTATGGGAAATGGAGTCGTAGATGAGACTTTATGTGTTTAGAATGAGGATTTTAGTTGTTGAACATCAAGGTATGTATTAGACCTATTACCCTAGATGACCTTTAATAGTTTGGTTATGCATGGGAAGGGAAACTACCAAGGCAAAAGTGCAAGCCTAAGACAAAGGGCCAAGGCTGCCCAACCTTGGCAGCTACTGCCCAAGGGTTCACGACCATCTTCATGACAGTGGTGTGGAACACGGTCCGTGAAGGGTTCCTTGGATATGACTTAGACACTTGGGAGGCCAGTCCAAGAGGCCAAGACACTGCCCCAACTTCACGAGGCACTTCACGAGCCATTGGCTTGACCACGGCCCGTCAAAGTGCCCGTGAAGGTTCCTTGGTATTTTAGGGTGTTTTAGGGTCTTGGAAAGTTGGGGGAGCTACTGGTGAAGGGACCAAGGGCACCACCACGGACCGTGGTGTCCTTCAAGGACCGTCCAAGTGGCCGTGGTTCCTGGGACGGGACAGCCAAGTCGAGGGACTTTTGGGTAAATTCAAATTTGACTAGGTTTAAGTGGGGGTCGTTTTGGATGTCTTTTATTGACCTATTTAGATTATTTTAAGTATTTAGCCCTTAGTTTAAGTCACTTTACATTAGACTCAATTCAAAAACCCAAATCACTCCTCTCTCAAATAAATCTCTCTCTAAGAAGAACCTCCATTGAAGAGGAAGCTAGGGTTGAAGCTAAGGTCAAGATCCAAGGTTCCATTGCTTAAGGCTTGTGCTAGGGAATTGATTATGGTATGTTTATATTTTCATATATGGGTTCTTCCACCCATAGAGTCCCCTAGAAACCTCCAAGATTTGTAAAGAAAAACCCCAATCTAAGCTTGGGTTACTTCCAATGTATGGGTTTTAGGTGGGTACGATTCCAAAGTGTTGAATACTACTCATATATGATTAATTTAGTATTTATTCAGGATATTATGAAGAATTTATGTGAATTCCTTGTCTAACCATAATTTTCTAAGTATGTGGGATTAGATGTTTTGATGAGAAATTGATGGTTCTTGATAGATTTTCTAGAGTTATCACAATGTATAGAACTTATCCAAGAATGGGATTATGAAATCATGAATTTAACTATACTTATGCATGTATGATATAATATGAATTGAATGATTAGAATTGGGACTCTATGATGAATTATGCTTAGAATTGTCTATGAGTAAGACTTATGAATGATGTGTATTGTGATCTAGACTAGTATGTTGATGGTGGAGTAAAGTTTGAATGTAGGGCTTGAAGACATGATGTTGATCACTAGGTCTTAAAGTGTAAGTCTAATATGATGAACTAGCTTGCATAGAATTGGTACACAACATAGACAAAGTTATGGTGGAAGGCTTTCACCCACATGACCTACCTAGAACTATATGAATGCTTGTATCTAGAATGTGAAAGGTCTTCCCACATAGGATGATTCTAGATTGAAAGGCTAGTCACCTAAAATGAATCATGTTTGTTAGAATAAAATAGCTCAAAGTTGAGCCTTATGATTCCTTAATGTAAAGTTGCATCATGTAGCTTGGGATGGTAAATCTCATGGTTGCTTGGGATGGTAGATCTCATGGTAGTTTGGGATGATAGATATCATAGTAGCTTGGGATGGTAGATCTCGTGGTAGCTTGGGATGGTAGATCTCATGGTAGCTTGGGATGGTAGATCTCATGATAGCTTGGGATGGTAGATCTCATGGTAGCTTGGGATGGTAGATCTCGTGGTATCTTGGGATATTAGATCTCATGGTAGCTTGGGATATTAGATCTCATGGTAGCTTGGGATTGAGGATTTAATCACTCCTAAGGTTAGCTTGAACTAGCATTGGTAGAATGCTTTTCATGGTAGCTTGCATTAGTATAGGCATGGTAGCCCAGGAATGATGACCTATCCTCTTCTATGGGTAGCTTGAACTAGCATGGTTAGAATGCTCTTCATGGTAGCTTTGACTTGGTTCGGCCAAGACCACTTCATAGTAGCTTAGAATTGAGACAACATACTCTCCTAAGGATATCTTAGGGTTGAGGATTCACACTCCCCTAAGGATAGCTTGCATCTTATTGAATGGGTGCATGGTGGCTAGGTTGGTATACTTGTATCCTTCCTTTGATAGCTTGGATTGCATGATAGGATGTTTTCCATGGTAGTTAGCTCTAGCATGATAGTATGCTACACTTTGATAGTCTAGAATGATAAATAGTTAGCATTGAGTAAGCTAGCCTAAATCAGTACTTAGTGTGAGTGGTAGTATGGGGATGCCATTCATACATGGCACAAGTATGACTTGAAGCTACTTAAGAAGTGTCATCTTATGTGTTGTATGCCTAGCTTGGATTGTTACTATAGTTGCCTTCCATTATATGATTGACTTAAGTTGATAAGTTCCTTGCCAAGATGACGTAGGTCTATAGTGACACTTAGAAATGGTAAATATGAATAGGGTGGCTTCAAGATATGCTTAATGTGTGTGGTATTATGGGATGCTCCACATATATTGCACATGTGTGCTTTGAGGTTACTTAGGGGTTTAGTGATATTATGTCATGAAAACCTAGGTCTTAACTATGAAGGTGGACTATGACCAAGAATGACCAAAAAGAAGGTACTAAGATAGTATTATGGGATGCTATATTGGCATTGCACAAGTATGCTTGGAGGTGGCTTGAGAAGTAGTTCACTTGAGTATGAAAGACTAAGGGTTGAAGTATGAACATATGTACGTCTTATGTTGAATTGTTATGATATGATGCTTATGTTGGAGTTTGTGTTATGATTATGTTATTATATCTTATGCTTATGTCATATGTTGACTAACCATTTGAGATGCTTTACGATGTTGTGTTGGCTTTCATACTTGGTACATTTTGTACTAACGCATATTGCTTGGAGGCTAGGTTCCTAAGTGCAAGAAGATTGAAGATTCGTGAGTCCTCATAGCTTCGAGGACAAACCCCTTATGTTTCATTTATGTATTTTCCTATGTTTTAGACTTTTTATGGGCTGCATCCCAAGACTTTTATTCATGTTATTCATAGATGGTTTGAGATAAAGATGTTAGAAAGACTTCCACTTTTATGAAATGTTTTTGATATTATGCTTTAAAGAAAGTTTTAAATTCTCCCTACTAGGGGATGGTAGATCTCATGGTAGCTTGGGATGATAGATCTCATGGTATCTTGGAATGGTAGATCTCATGGTAGCTTGGGATGGTAGATGTCATGGTAGCTTGGGATGGTAGATCTCATGGTAGCTTTGATTGAGGATTTAATCTCTCCTAAGGTTAACTTGAACTAGAATTGGTAGGATGCTTTTCATGGTAGCTTGCATTAGTATAGGCAAGGTAGACCAGGATTGAGGACCTATTCTCTCATATGGGTAGCTTGAACTAGCATGGTTAGAATGATCTTCATGGTTGCTTGACTTGGTTAGGCCAAGACAATTTCATGGTAGCTTAGGATTGAGACATCATACTCTCCTAAGGATAGCTTAGGGTTGAGGATTCACACTCCCCTAAGGATAGCTTGCATCTTATTGAATGGGTGCATGGTGGCTAGGTTGGTATACTTGTATCCTTCCTTTGATAGCTTGGATTGCATGATATGATGTTTTCCATTGTAGTTGGGTCTAGCATGATAGTATGCTACACTTTGATAGTCTAGAATGATAAATAGTCAGCATTGAGTAAGCTAGCCTAAATGAGTACTTAGTGTGAGTGGTAGTATGGGATGCCATTCATACATGGCACAAGTATGACTTGAAGCTACTTATGAAGTGTCATCGTATGTGATGTATGCCTAGCTTGGATTGTTGCTATTGTTGCCTTCCATGATATGATTAACTTAAATTGATAAGTTCCTTGCCAATATGACGTAGGTCTACAGTGACACCTAGAAATGGTAAATATGAATAGGGTGGCTTCAAGATATGCTTAGTGTGTATGGTATTATGGGATGCCCCACATACATTGCACAAGTGTGCTTTGAGGTTACTTAGGGATTTAGTGATCTTATGTCATGAAAACCAAGGTCTTAACTATGAAGGTGGACAATGACCAAGAATGACTAAAAGAAGGTACTTAGCTTAGATAGTATTATGGGATGCTATATTGGCCTTGCAAAAGTATGCTTGGAGGTGGCTTGAGAAGTAGTTCACTTTAATATGAAAGACTAAGGGTTGAAGTATGAACTTATGTACGTCTTATGTTCAACTGTTATGATATTATGCTTATGTTGGAGTTTTTGTTATGATTATGTTATTATATCTTATACTTATGTCTTATGTTGACTAACCATTTGAGATGCTTTATGATGTTGTGTTGGCTTTCATACTTGGTACATTTTGTACTAACGCATATTTCCTACATTCTAATCAAATGTAGGGTGTTGGGAGATTGAGTTGCTTAGAGGCTAGGTTCCTAAGTGCAAGAAGATTGAAGATTGGTGAGTCCTCATAGCTTCTAGGACTAACCCCTTATGTTTCATTTATGTCTTTTCTTATGTTTTAGATTTTATGTGGGCTGCATCCCAAGACTTTTATTCATGTTATTCATAGATGGTTTGAGAAAAAGATGTTAGAAAGACTTCCGATTTTATGAAATGTTTTTGATATTATGCTTTAAAGAAAGTTTTAAATTCTTCCTACTTTTCAATGATCTTATGATATGATAGTGCTAAGGGCTTGTATGCGACCCCTTCGGGGTCAGGTACACCGTGTTATGACTAGGGGGTTCTCTCGGGTCGTGACAGACTCCTCTCATCAATACCATTGGTCCAACCTTGATTTCTGGCAAGTCCTAGATGACTTGGCCAAAACTAGTCCAGATTTCCACATCTCATGTAGACATCTTCATCATATCCACACTGGGTAATGAATTTATTGAGTTTACTCCACCCATGGTAACTTGCTCGGATAAAATTTAAATCTCAGCGGTAAACCTAGCAATGATTTTGTCACGCTCTTGGTTCTTTTGTTCTTGTTCCTTGAATGCCCCCAAATGTGGAAGTGAGACATATCATTACTCATATACCAAGCTTGGTTGACTTTTGTCATCTCATCAAGAAACTTTATCACTTAAGTGAATGGTTGTCTAACGATACCTCCTCACACAAGATGATCAACCAATCCCTTATTTACAAAATCAAGACTTCAATAAAAATATTAGAATATCAGCTCATCCGAAAACAATGCTAGGACATTGGAACAATACTCTCTTGAAACGTATCCAAGTTTTATACGTAGGTTCCCCACTCATAATTCCAAAATTTTGGATTTTCTTTCTCAACTTCATAATTCTTGACGAATGAAATAACCTATCAAGGAATATTTCATTCAACCCTTCCCATGAGGTAATAGACATCCTTGGAAGTTTAATCAACCATCTAGTTGCCTCCCCCATTAGAGAAAAGGAAAATAATATCAGCCACAGTGACTCTTGTGAGATGCTTTTAGCTGAAAATGGGATTACGCACACTTGAATATTTGTGGAGATGTTTATTAGGATCTTCGTGCTCTAGACCCCCAAACAATCCTTCCACTTTGATGAGCTTCAAAATGGTTAGTTTAATCATCCATCTAGTTGCCTCCCCTATTAAAGAAAAGGAAAATAATATCAGCACCAGTGACTCTTGTGAGTTCCCTTTAGCTAAAAAAGGGGTTACACACAGTTGAAAATTTATGGAGATGCTCATTAGGATCTTCCTTCTCTGGACCCCCAAACTATCCTTCCCCTTTGATGAGCTTCAACATGGTTACACCAAAAGTATCGTTGTGCATCGGTTGTAAAAAAATTTCTCCCACGTCTTTATTGGTGTGAGAGACCTCCTCCTCTTCTCTTCTAACATCATTTTCTTGCCCATGACAAATAAAATCGTTACCACATTGTGTATTCATTGTTATACCTATAAAGAGATCACCAAAACAAATCCAAGTGTAAGACTATTCAACTACAAAACAAATTATTATGCAAATTACTTCTTAATCTAAATTTCTAACTACCATACTCTAGCAGTGACACCATTTTTGATAACTCTCAAATCACTCTTAAAATCTAATCAAAAGAGTGAGCGGTCATTGTCAATAAAAAACACAGAACTAAGATTCGGGGTGGAAACCCACAAGAAATGGTAAATCTCATTGTACCTTGGGATGGTAGATGTCATGGTGGGTTGAAATGATAGATCTCATGGTATCTTGGGATGGTAGATCTCATGGTAGCTTGGGATGGTAGATGTCATGGTAGTTTGGGATGGTAGATCTCATGGTAGCTTGGGATTGAGGATTTAAGCTCTCCCAAGGTTAGTGTGAACTTGCATTAGTAGGATTCTTTTCATGGTAGCTTGCATTAGTATAGGCATGGTAGCCCAGTATTGAGGACCTATGCTCTCCTATGGGTAGCTTGAACTAGCATGGTTAGAATTCTCTTCATGGTAGCTTGACTTGGTTAGGCCAAGACCATTTCATGGTAGCTTAGGATTGAGACATCATACTCTCCTAAGGATAGTTTAGGGTTGATGATTCACACTCCCCTAAAGATAGCTTGCATCTTATTAAATGGGTGCATGGTGGCTAGGTTGGTATACTTGTATCCTTCCTTTGATAGCTTGAATTGCATGATAGGATGCTTTCCATGGTAGTTAGGTCTAGCATGATAGTATGCTACACTTTGATAGTCTAGAATGATAAATAGTTAGCATTGAGTAAGCTAGCCTAAAGGAGTACTTAGTGTGAGTGGTAGTATGGGATGCCATTCAAACATGGCACAAGTATGACTTGAAGCTACATATGAAGTGTCATCTTATGTGATGTATGCCTAGCTTGGATTGTTGCTATAGTTTCCTTCCACGATATGATTGACTTAAATTGATAAGTTCCTTGCCAATATGACGTAGGTCTATAGTGACACCTAGAAATGGTAAATATGAATAGGGTGGCTTCAAGATATGCTTAGTGTGTGTGGTATTATGGGATGCCCCCCATACATTGCACAAGTGTGCTTTGAGGTTACTTAGGGATTTAGTGCTCTTATGTCATGAAAACCTAGGTCTTAACTATGAAGGTGGATTATGACCAAGAATGACCAAAAAGAAGGTACTTAGCTTAGATAGTATTATGGGATGCTATATTGGCCTTGCACAAGTATTCTTGGAGGTGGCTTGAGAAGTAGTTCACTTGAATACAAAAGACTAAGGGTTGAAGTATGAACTTATGTACGTCTTATGTTGAATTGTTATGATATGATTCTTATGTTGGAGTTTATGATATTATTTCTTATGCTTATGTCTTATGTTGCCTAACTATTTGAGATGCTTTATGATGTTGTGCTAGCTTTCATACTTGGTACATTTTGTACTGACGCATATTGCCTATATTCTAATCAAATGTAGGGTGTTGGGAGATTGAGTTGCTTGGAGGCTAGGTTCCTAAGTTCAAGAAGATTCAAGATTGGTGAGTCCTCATAGCTTCGAGGACAAACCCCTTATGTTTCATTTATGTCTTTTCTTATGTTTTAGACTTTATGTGGGATGCATCCCAAGACTTTTATTCATGTTATTCATAGATGGTTTGAGACAAATGTTAGAAAGACTTCCGCTTTTATGAAATGTTCTTGATATTATGCTTTAAAGAAAGTTTTAAATTCTCCCTACTTTTCTACGATCTTATGATATGATAGTGATAAGGGCTAGTATGCGACCTCTTCGGGGTCAAGTACACCGTGTTACGACTAGGGGGTTCTCTCGGGTCGTGACAAACCCTTCTCATCAATACCATTGGTCCAACCTTGATTTCTGTCAAGTCCTAGATGACTTGGCTAAAACTCCTCCGGTTTTCCACCTCTCATGTAGATATCTTCATCATATCCACACTGGGTAATGAATTTATTGAGTTTACTCCACCTATGGTAACTTGCTCGGATAAAATTTCAATCTGAGCGGTAAACCTAGCAATGATTTTGACACGCTCTTGGTTCTTTTGTTCTTGTTCCTTGAATGCCCCTAAATGTGGAAGTGAGACATATCATCACTCATATACCAAGCTTGGTTGATTTTTGTCATCTCATCAAGAAACTTTATCGCTTAAGTGAATGGTTGTCTAACGATACCTCCTCACACAAGATGATCAACCAATCCCTTATTTACAAAATCAAGACTTCAATAAAAATATTGGAATATCAGCTCATCCGGAAAACAATACTAGAACATTGGTACAATACTCTTTCGAAACGTATCCAAGTTTTATGCATAGGTTCCCCACTCATTCTTTCAAAATTTTGGATGTTCTTTCTCAACTTCATAATTCTTGACGAATGAAATAACCTATCAAGGAATGTTTCATACAATCCTTCCCATGAGGTAATAGACATCCTTGGAAGTTTAATCAACCATCTAGTTTCCTCCCCCATTAGAGAAAAAGAAAATAATATCAGCCACAATGACTCTTGTGAGATTCCTTTAGCTGATAATGGGGTTACACACACTTGAATATTTGTGGAGATGCTTATTAGGATCTTCGTTCTCTAGACTCCCAAACAATCCTTCCACTTTGATGAGCTTCAAAATGGTTAGTTTAATCATCTATCTAGTTACCTCCCCCATTAGAGAAAAGGAAAATAATATCAGCACCAGTGACTCTTGTGAGATGCCTTTAGCTGGAAAAAAAGGGGTTACACACACTTGCAAATTTGTGGAGATGCTCATTAGGATCTTCCTTCTGTGGACCCCCAAACTATCCTTCCCCTTTGATGAGCTTCAACATGGTTACAACAAAGGTATCCTTGTGCACCGGTGGTAAAACAATTGCTCCCACCTCATTATTGGTGTGAGAGACCTCCTCCTCTACTCTTATAACATCATTTTCTTGCCCATGGCAAATAAAATCATTACCATGTTGTGTATTCATTGTTATACCTATCAAGAGATCAACAAAACAAATCCAAGTGTAAGACTATTCAACTACAAAACAAATTATTATGCAAATTACTTCTTAAACTAAATTTCTAACTACCATTCTCTAGCAGTGACACCAGTTTTGATAACTCTCAAATCACTCTAAAATCTAATCAAAAGAGTGAGCAGTCATTGTCAATAAAAACACCCAACTAAGATTCGGGGTGGAAACCCACAAGGAATGGTATACGGTTAAAAAAATAATTATAGAGTTAACAAGCAATTAATTCCAATGGAGTTCAAATAAAAAAATGGTGGAGAAATCAACCAACAGCAACAACACTAATTTAGACACCCAATTAAGAATATTGCAACAATCGTCTATTCACGAAACTAAATGACTCTTGGGGTGTGGAGATCGAATGTTGTTTTCATCTGGGGTATTGTAGAATTGATCATTACAACTAGTTAATCACAAATAAGCTATGTCATCATAATTGACACTAATATTCATTCTATCTGAAAGTATACTTGCATAGAATTTCCTTTCGATCTCATTTATATGCCATTCAAAACAAGCAATAACTTTATATCTGCAATCAAGTAACCTAAAACACAGTAATAGAACAAATTACCCACTTATATTTGTCTCTTTTGAGCACCATTACAAGATCAAAACTAGAATTAATTTTTCAACCTAAATTCATGAATTAATCACTCGGTAATAAGTCAAATCATTGATTAACAATCATAAAACAAAGCAATTCAACAAACCCACTAGATTAAATCAACATCCAACCCCATAATAACACCCCAAAAGTTTGGGGTTGTAGACACACATTGGAAAGTGTAAGTAGATAATACCTTGCATGAAATTAGTCGTGGGTAGCATGGAATTGAATATTTAATAGCAAACCCACTGCAAATTCAACCTCAATTTCCCAAATTCAAGATCACTTAATTGAAAACTTCAACAATAAAAGTATTCTCTAGAATGTTCAGACTATTTCTCTCAATTTTTCTACAAACTATTACTCTCTCCTCTAGGCTATTTATAGTTTCCCAAAATTTTGCCCAAAAATTAGATCTGTTTCCCCTTCGGCAAAGTTAACCTAGTTCACCAACATCATTTGTTGAGTCACCCATCTTTTTTCAGTATATATTTTTCTTTGTTTAGGCTTTAGGTGTTTGAGTCTTATTAAGCGATCCCATTTGAGTTCTCTTTTTTAACTTTGATGACACATCGATTGCCACCTCATATCATCCTTTGAGCCATCATTTTGGCTTCCATCACTGTCAGATTTGGGCCCATCCACTTATTTCACGTTATGACTTTCGGCGGATCACCATTCGTACCTCACTTTGGCGATTGAACTTGAGGTGAATCATCGCACTGTCAACTTAAGGGGTCTGAGGTTTCTTTTGCGACTCACCCTTCTTATTAGGTGATCGAGGATGTGTGGTTCACACTTCTTCTTTGCATTTATGGCTAATATTTTAAACATCAATCCTTGCCTTTTCAATTTTACCTCATTGCTGCAAATCATCAATATATCATCGGAATAGGAAAAAATTAGGAATCAAGGACACTAATTATTGAGCTAAATAGACCTTAAATGAGTGCAAATCTACCAGTCATCAAGAATAACTATGTAAATATACTGAATTATAAGTAAAAACATGATATTAAATACTATCCATAAGGATGAACTTAAATATAGTGAAAATCATGCTATTTATATGAACTCGTAACTCTATAGATTATTATCTGAAGAAATAAGGTTTGCCTTAGAAGTCAATGAGAAAATTCCACATGCCAAGAATGGAAAACCCTAGCTAAAATGCATCAACTAAAAGTTGAACATAAATAACCCTAGTTTCTTTCTAGAGAGAACTTAGAACCTATTTAATTTGATGGTCTAAGTCTTTGGCGTGAATTGGGAGACTAAGTCGAGTATTTTACCCTTAATCCCACCGAGGATAGGACAACATTACACAATTTAGGATTTAAATGAGTGGGAATATCCCAAAATAACCTTGAAGGAAAAACTGCGAGCAAGTTGCATGAAAGTCATATACAAACCGTATATCCCTTCAAAAGAAAGTAGGTTAAATGTTGATTTTCTGAAGTTCTTTGTGCTAGACTTATATATAGGCCAGTAGTTCCATCAGTAATCCATAGAATATATTTTTAAATGCTAAGCAGTCGATAAAGTAGTTATGTTTTCCTTAAAGTCATTTGACAAGTCCAATCCACAGTCTGTATTTTGATGCACGACCCGTGGTTTGAGCATGTGAAACTTATGTTGTAAACCCCTTTCTGAAGTTGATCTTCGAACAACATTTATGGTATGTGGTTTCTCTCACAGTCCGTAGATGGCGTATGTAATTCGCAACATACAATATCTTGTACTTGGAAACATTTGTCCTTGAAAGCAGTCTAATTAAGATGAAAATTGTAGGGGAAGATTTTCCATATCATGGTTGAAAGAATTAAATTGAAAATTGGTGGAGTGAGTGACTCTAGATTGTAACATGAAGATTGGATTTAGTTCATGAATATGCATGCGTAATAATACATGGGAGTAACTAAAAGACCTTCATCTAAATACAGTTCTAGGGAGGACCTTTGACCTCACGTTGGAACTGAACTTCAAAGAAAGAAGTGGGAATACTTGTCCATCATATATTCCTCTACTTCACAAGTAGCTCCCTTCACTTGCTGATTCCTCCAAAGAATTTTCACGGAAACAACTTCCTTGTTCCTTGATAAGCAATAGATTGACACTCATTTGAGGCTTTTAAGTTCAATAATTAGTGTCCTCAATGCCTAATTGTTTACACCCAATTTTGACCCTAATTTCTTCTAATTCTTTGTTTTCTAGCTTCTAAATTAATAATGATCAAATTATCTTTTTCGACAACTATCCTTACTACAACAACTATTTATCATTACTATTGTTATCGTTATCTCACTATTTTATAATTACTACTAAAATTGTATATTTTATTATTAAAATTATATTATCACTGTTAACACCTTTTTTTCTTAAATAATCGACTGTCATCATCTTTTTTCAAGTTTCACATTTATTAAAATTAATTATAAATCCATATTCTTGTACCTCTATTTTTTATATTAGCGTAAAATCGTAATATTAATATATTTTTTTTTATCATATCATAATATATATATATATTATATTGTATTATTAATTAAGTTAGAAGTCCAAAATAATTTAGAAGAAGAGGAAAAAGACCATTAAATTCAGCCAAAAGCCCCATCAATTGTAGACCAAATCATTTAGCCCACAAATAATACGTCTTCGACCCAAATATACTCTTAATTTTGGTATTTTAAGGGAAATTTATGAGAATTATGCATGATTATGAGATTATTGTATATGCTTAATGAACACTACGAGAGTCATGTGATTCTAACTATGATGTAATGGTTGTGTTGATTGAGAAGCTATTCTCAATTATATGCTTATGAATGA
This sequence comes from Solanum piurae, assembly GCA_029582685.1. NCBI lineage: Eukaryota > Viridiplantae > Streptophyta > Magnoliopsida > Solanales > Solanaceae > Solanum > Solanum piurae. The sequence goes on from JAJOOO010027833.1 coordinate 17,392, forward strand.
TGATGACATTTAGTGAAAGAATTTTCTCACCTAAGTGAATCGGTAGGCTAAGGGAACCTTTTCATGTGTAATTAAAAAGCTATATTGATTGATATATCTTGAATCAGTAGGCCAATGGCATGCCTTTCATGAGTGACTAATCATGTATTCTAAGGCTTGTCTTGAATTGGTAGACAAATGGTATCCCTTTACTTAGGAGTCAATGAACTATTATAATGATGAAACTTGAATCGGTAGGCCAATCGTACCCCTTTTCGTGAGGATTCCATGAGCTATTCTAATAATGTACCTTGAACCAGTAGGCCAATGGCATCCCTTTCATGTGTAATGATGTTAAAAGAGAATTTACTAATCCGTGGGAATTTAATGCTTAGCACCGAGTGGATGTTGTGAGGTGGAATGTCGCGCCCCAAAATAGGGGCGTAACTGGCACTCGATACCATAATACATTGAGTTACACATTGAAACATACTAACTAAACCAAATTTGTGAGGCAAAAATATTGGGCAGCACAAACTCTTAAAAAGTGAAGCCTGGACCTAGAGGTCATGACCTGAAAGAGAATAACCATACAAACAATGGTAGACAAACCAAAATAATAAAGATGTACTATCTAGCCAACGAGGCCACAACTGAAAACATACCTACTTACAAAAAAAGGAAAACACAGAATATTGTGTCCACAATAGCCTCTATGAGTGACATAAGCACTGTCGGGACAAGGCCCCGACTATACCCAAACTGTACAACAAATGTAAACATCCTCTGATAGCCCCAGGATAATATGGAGCTTACCAACTCACAGCTAAACCTGAATCCTAGCGGGTGGGTCGATTAGAGTCCCTGCCTGTACCTGCTCGCACAAAACAAAAAGCAGCATCCCCAGGCAATGGGACGTCAGTACGAATAAAAATGTACAGGTATGTAAAGCGAAAAGTAAAATCGTAAACATTTACTGTAAAAGGGTAATAGAGATACCAACTGAACTGAAACCCAAATAATCTCCATGGCTGACCTTTAGCCCCCCTGTACTACTTAAATATGCATGGTATGCTCGTATAAACGTATGTCGTGAATACATACATATATATATATATAGATGCAAATGCATGACATACCCAACCAAATGCTAGCAATGGTGGTGCTTTCCGGTAGCGAACCGGCATCATATTCGCCAACTTGTGGCCATCTGTGCTTCATACGTATAAATATAGGCAATAAACCCCATACCTCCCGATTATAGCTCGGGAGTAGAATGCATAGCATGTCGTGTCATGGATTTTTAACACCTATGAGTTATTGTTGTCATGTTGTCAATCTTGGCCCATTTGTAGTCTTGTTCTCATAACCCCATAATAACTTTCGTATAACATATAACAATCTCATGGAACTTGATATGTTCTTCCAAATAAGCTTGAAAAGTTAACTCGAATTTTATAAGGATAACCTAACCTTGTTGATATTCATAACAAGTTTAATGTGACTTACTTAGTTCCTAACTTGGTTCCTAGATAATTTATAAAAAAAATATTTCAAAAACCAAGTGTTCTAATAGTTTACATTTAAATTATATTTGAGAGTTTTGAAGGTCGTGAGCTACTTTAAAGTTTTTCTTTAATAATAACCTTAATGGAGAATGAGGGCTGGTCACAAGTAGTAAGGGTCTCGCGTGACATTTCAATTCGCATCACCCAAGGAAGAATACGAATTCATACGTGCAGACATATAATCAAGGAAACTGATAAAATGACGTGTAGATGTCGAACACTCTATTTATCCGAACGAGTGAAATATCAAAATAACA
>JAJOOO010027834.1:0-27013 GCA_029582685.1 Solanum piurae
TGTATATATACAATTTTCTCTCGCTTTATACAAACACAAATGCACTTTATACACTTGCGTTTGTATAAAAAACGAGAGAGGCGAGGGAGAGAACGAGAGTGGCGAGCGAGATTCACCAAGAGAGAGGTGAAATAGCAACAGTTTGCTATGAGGTACAATTAAATCAAACTATATTTATAGCATTTAATTTGAATTAATAGTTTGCTATTATATACAATTTTCCCTATATATATTGAGTCATCAAATGGCTCATATTTTATGATTTAAATCCAAAAAGAACAATAAATAGACTGATTTCAGCAAGACATGTCAACTATAACAATCAAAAACCAGCAAGAATTTAAAATGCATTTATTTTTATATTATAGAGAAATGTGATGCATAACGTTATCTAATTCAAGAAATTAAAAAAAAATGGTGAGTTTCAACTAAGTTGAAGGGAAAAAAATAAAAGAAAGATTTGAAGTAATGGTAGAGCACAACTCTTGTTGACACATTATATAATTCATTACTACAAAATTTTAGTCGTGTTATATGAATTATTTACTATACTTAGAATTTAATAATCGTTCCGAAAAATGTTTCTAGAAGGTATAGTACATGTGGAAATTTCGAAAGAAAATGATAAGTATTATTTCACCACTAAAAGTTTGAGATTCAAATCCTCCATTCCTACTTATAGAATTACATTTATTAAAGCACGTTATTTCTAATATATATATATTTTTTTATATAAATCTATATTTATCAAATCTCAATATAAATATCAGACATCGGGTCTCCAAACAAAGAGAGATTTGTACAAGGGGACGGCAATAGTCAAATGAAGAATAGTGACATTTCACCAAATTGTGTGTTTTTTGTGTAGTGAAAGGGAAGTGCTATAAAAATTATTAAAAAATAAAAAGGGAAATGCTTCTAGAAGAATTGTCACGTTAGAAATGACCATCATTAACTATGAGCTTTTAGACCACAGTTTTGTAATGTTCCAAATTCCTACATTCAAAATTTAAAATCTAAAAATTCATCGATTTCAAGTTAATATATATATATATATACTACTTCTCTTGTAGTGTTGCTAAAGTTACAATATCCCAAGCTAATCAATGTATTTTTTTATTTTTGTGTTGAGATTTGATTAATTTAGATTCGTACAAAAAAAGATTTACTTTTTAGGCAAAACATTACTTGTCAAAGATGACTCGAATTCAAGACTTCTAATTAAGGGCTCGTTTAGATATATAATATGGAATCATAATTTAAAATCACATAAATCAGAAGTTAAAGTTTTATTTAGACATGTAATTTTAATTTAGATTTCAAAATTATAACCTCAAATTACATATTCAAATATTTATTTGAAATCATGATTTCATATCACATGTTCAAACGTTTATTAATAATGAAACCATATTCTTTACCCTACTACTAAATTACAGGGTTTGTACTCAGCCAAACTCAAATTTTTTAACTTAAATCATGCATTTCGATTACACTTCCATCCAAAAATGATAAAATCAAACTTACGAAATCGATTCAACTCGTTCATTTGACACCTCTACCTATTCCCGTGGCTAACCAATGGATTAGTACAAAGGAAGAAATGCATAGTCAGCACACAGTCTTTCAAGTTCCAACTGTAAACCAATAGAAACAAACGGTGGGTGCTTAACATTATTATATATAAACAGATCTCACCTTCTCTTTTAAATTAGTAACTCACAATTTTCTTCATCTCACTCTACTGAAAAAAAATCATTTTCCGATGGTCCAATCGCTAACTCTACCGACCGGAAATACTTTCCGTTTTTCTCTTCACAGCCCTCCTTCTTCCACCGCAGGTTTCAGATCCGGAGTCACATTTACCCGAAGGAATAATCGAACAGCAGTGGTACATGCCGCCGCCGTTGCGGAGGCACCGCCGGTATTGAGAAGAAAAACACCGGCGAGTCTCTACGATGTGCTAAGGGTAAAATCAAATGCGTCAGCTAAAGAGATAAAAGCAGCTTACCGGAATTTAGCTAAGCTATACCATCCCGATGCTGCGTCTCAGTCGGAGGAATCTTCCGACGGACGGCATTTCATTGAGATTCACGAAGCTTATGCTACGTTATCAGATCCTGTTTCTAGGGATCTGTACGATCTCAAGTTAAACATGAGCTCCGGCCGACGAGGATTTGGGAGCTCCGGCGATGGAATTCGAATGAATGGGTCAGAGTTTTACCCGACCCGAAGATGGGAAACGGATCAGTGTTGGTGACGTCAGATGATTAGAATTTAGGGGACCCACTTTGCCGCGTTAACACTGTATATGGCATTTTATTAGTTGGAGATTAGATATTAGATAGGTATATATCCTGTATTTTTTGTTTCCAATTTATCCTGCTTTTGAGGATCCAATGGAATTTTTAATTAAAAAGTCTCCTTTGAGGATATGAGTAAATACATATTTGACAATTTTATCCCTTATTCATACAAGGCTTATCTTAAATAAAATAAAAATGAATAAGGTGTATTATGATAACAACAGTGACAAATTTTACTATCACTTCGTGCAGATAGAGAGGTAATTTTCGAAATCATGATAGTCACATATTTAATATTATTTTAATTTCAATCTATGTGATGGTATTTGACTTGTATAATCTAAGTAAAATTTGTGAAACATTTTTACTGATTTAGCAAGATATAAGACGCAATTAAAAAAATATTCATATAGGTAGTATTTACTAGTGAGGAATTTGATTTGGTGGAAGACACGATGGTTAATATTTTCACATGAGGCGTGATGAATCAAAACTTTAATCAATGGATGATCTTCTACTAATTAAGGAAATATTTTTAAAAAATAAAAATGGGAGAGATGGTGGTAAAGCACAACTATTACAAAGACATGTGATAATATTACTAATTTAGTAGCTTAAGAAATGGTTTATGTAAAAGGTTTCTAGAAGGCTTATCTTATATTAGTTGAATGCAATTATAATTGAAAGCTACTTATATTGCATGAAGACCTATCCAACCTTCAAAAGTTCAAAGTACAAACCCAATTTTGGATTAGAAAAAAAACTAACTAAGTAGACGTCAATAGTACCAATTAATGAATAATGACAATGACTTTTCTCCAATTTTTTTATCTAGAAGCATTGTCATTTGTCCCTCACCCCTCCCCAATTTTCAAAGTATTAAATGATATGATTCAAAATTGGTTAAGAGTCCAAATTGATCATTCAAAACTTATCTTAACATGATTGAAAATTGTAGTTTTGACAAGTCAATGAATCATTTGGAAGTCTCAAGTAAAAGTATTCAATTACTTGAAGATAAAACTTTGACCCCAATTGTAAAAAGAATTTGTTTGAGTTGGATAGAATTTTGTTGTATTTTGACACACTTAGGTATATTTTTTACTTCTTTAAACTTTGTATTACCTCCGTTTCTTTTCAAGAGCAATTGTTTATCAAAAAAATTATCAATTTGATTAACAATAAAATTTATAAAATGGAGTTAAAGGCATTGAGTTAAAGTCGATGATCAATTTCATTTCTTTTCGGAGAAAATATAAGAAGTGTAACTTCTGGGATGTTCTGATGCCATCTATTTTTCTAATACGATGTTTTTATAGGCCAAAAAGTTGAATCATCACTTTAGTGTTAAACGATAATATGCTTAGCACTAAAAAGGCTATCTATAAACTAGTAGCACGTACCTAAGCTATGACATTAGGCTCAATTGGAGACAGGTTGACACAAGAGTCAAGACTCGAAATTTATTATTGATCTTCCTAGGAGTCATTAGAAGGTTGCCTCGAGTCGTAGAATGGCTTGCCCTCGGGGAGAGCCCAATCTCACAATCTGCCCAATTATGGTAAAACTTTATCGAATCAATGCTAAATAGCTTTGTTTTAATTTAATCATATACCACAATCTCATTCGTTCTTTTTCTAAGACACAATATTTTTTTCTATGTTCATCCCTAATATTTGGAAGTATATAATAGAAAATACCAACACTAGTTGGACGTCCTTGTACGCCAAGCATTGTGTAGTAAAGTCCATAATTTATACCACTTCAACAACATATGATAGAAATTCTACATCTACTACCACTACAACAAGTCTACAACTCTAAATCTTCTAGAAGCTTAATAAACAAAAAGCTCTCAATCTTCTAGAAGATTTTAAAAAAAGCATTAAAAAATACCTAATCAGCACACAGTCTTTCATTTTCCAACTGTATTTCTTAAACAAAAAATCGGTGGGTATGCCCGCCGTCCTCGGTTTAAAGATTCCCTCTTTTTAGACTTTTTAGCTTTATATAAAATTCTCTTTCTCACTTTTCTCTTTCATCCTTAAAATTTTTTTGAAATGATTCAATCCCTAACCCTAATTTCTTCAACTTCCTTCCCCTTTTCCGTTCATAAATCATCCTATTCCGCCGCCGCGCCCGTCGGATCTAATCGCCGCAGTTTGTTCACCGGAAAGAGTAAGCGGAGGGGGACAATATGTGCATCTGCCGTTGCCGAGGCTCCGATGATGATGGAGAGAAGATCGGTGAGTTTATATGAGGTGTTAAGAGTTAAAAGAGACGCATCACCGAAAGAGATTAAGGCTGCTTACCGGAATTTAGCGAAATTGTATCATCCTGACTCTGCTTCTCTGCCGGAGGAATCGTCCGACGGACGGGATTTCATTGAGATTCACGATGCTTATGTTACGCTATCTGATCCTTCAGCTAGAGCTCTATACGATCTCAAGCTGAGCGTGGGTTCTCGCCGGCGAGGTTTTGCCCTGTCGGTTGATGGATTTCGTATATACCCGACCCGGAGATGGGAAACGGATCAATGCTGGTGATAGGAGATGATGATTAGGGACCTACATTTCTCCGCTGTATTTTTTTTTGTCAAATGGTATTTAGATGGAGATTTAGCTTATGTACATACTACATCCTGTTTTCTTTTTTTTTTGTTCTCTGCTTGTAATTGAGCCATTGGCAAAAATGAAAAAAGAAAAAAGAGAAAAGAGAAGAAGAAAATTTTCTTGTTTGAGGAACAAATACTTGTGTTAATTCTGGATAAATTGCACGCAAATCAGCTCTACGCACGCACCAATTTTCTGTCTCACTTTGGTGTTTACTTGCTGGAAGTTTTTTCTATTTTTTGTTGTTTTGAGTGTTGGTTCGAAAGGAGGGCAGCCACTTCCTCTTTCGGGACCTTCCAACCCATCAAACTTCTCCTTGGAAGATTCATTCACGCTCCAGGTCCTGTTGGAGTCTTTGCCCATGACTCACAATTCAGGTTTTGAATCTTCACTTCGAAATGAAGATAGGCCTGGACTGATTGTAAAGAAAGAAGTTGAAGGTGGAAAGGTTATAGTACCAGTCAAATTTAGAATTTCAAAGCATTATTAATAAACTTAATTTAGCAAGTAAGATACACATCTAATAAAAACATTTGCTTACCATAAAAAGGAGCTAGTCCTTGCACATTGAAAAACTTTAGAAGAATGACAGTTATGAGTTCCCACTTGAAATGAAATTGCAGTATAATAAAGTAACAATGTACAAGCACAAAATTTCTGTAATATTCAACATCCAAAAACACCCAACTCTACAACTTGAAAATTCCTTTTTTTTTTCTTCTTTTGCTAAGTCTCTCTACAACTTGAGAATTCAGGCAAAATGATTACAGATTTTATCTAGAAAGAGTTGAATAAAAGGAGAGAGATAATTGGAGGTTGGTGTACACTTCAATTCTCCGGTTACGACTTGAAGCCATTCCATGAAATCCTCTGGGATTTGTACAGGCTTTTTCTATATTCACCAAATATGATAATTGCTCTTGATATCATCATTTAACAGCCATCAGCATCGAATTGATAACATGCACAAGAAGCCGGATGATTGAAAGTTCAGCAGGAGGCGTGGTAGCACTGTTTCTGCGTTGTAGTAACATCTGATATACTTGCTCAAAGATGGGCCGAACATGCACTACGATCAGTGGGTCATTTGGATTTATGGCAGATAGCACATCCCTCATCCAAGAGAGTTTTTGGACCGTCTCTGAGCTAATACCACATGATAACTGCTGAAGAAGTGAAAGGAGCACTCCTTGGCTCAAAGGGAGGGGATTCAAGGATAAAATCCCAGCCAAATCAACCTGGCATAAGACACCAGGAAACGGTCAGGAATAAGACCCTACCACAGAATGCCATCGTCATTTTGTTAGCGCAACAAAAATCAGGATGATCATTATATCCTACAAATCCCCATTACATATCTCAAGAATTAAATGCAAGCACATAAAATTCATTACAACAGAAATTTGAAGTTCTTTGGATAGGTTCCAAGGTAAAAGAACTTTCTTCTCTGTATCGTCCCAATTTTATTTTATGTCAATGAACACAGATTTAAGGTAAAAACTTTTAATTGGACAAGGTAAAAGTATGCTCTAAACTAATGGCAGAACTAAGTTTTTCATTTTTGTACAAAAACATTAACACCATTAAGATGCCCCATTTACTTCCTTCTCTCTCCCCTAACTGTGCCTTTTTTCCTGGATCTTTTTGGTCTCTTTTATTCCCCTTAAAACAATATTCCTCAGAAACGGGGCTCTACCTGATAATCCTATAAGTAAGTGCCAATGTAAACAGTATACCTGAGAGCATAACCATGACACAATTGACACATCACTCATTTGTAATGCTGCAGTGAATGCTTCCTCATACTTGTGCTCCCCTAACTGTCTAGATATCTCTTTGGTTGGATCTGGAGGTGTCTCAATCTATATTGCAAACATAAAAACATGATGATATCAAAGTATGCAAGACAAAAAGAAGAAGAGGGTGATAGCAAAGTATAAGTAGCAAATTCTTAATAACAAAAAGTAATAAGTAGTAAATTCCTAATATCAAAATATGAGCAGCTAACTCTTTGATCCACTAAGGTATGGGAAGAACCTTTTCATGTAGCAATGATCCATTATTCATGTGGTTGAGTGGATTTGCTGATTGGGAATTTGCTCCGGAAACTGCAAGAGCAAGCAACTGTCTCTGACTATCAGCAAGCTCTCCGCTCAACGTCTGTGTCATTGCCGATGCTGAATTGATGGCATCCTGACAATTGAGTCTAATGAGTATCTAATTTAAAGGAGGATGTGATTCCAGTCACTTCCGAAATATATCCATAATTTAAATATCTCAGAGTCTATGCAAAATCACATCAACACATTCACCAGGTATGGAAGCAGGGAGGGAGGAAACAAGAAAAAAAGAAAACTTCCACATGAACAAGGACAAATTTAATTATCTGTTAGGAAAAAAATAAATAGATGTACACATAACAAAGATACCACTCCCCCCTTCCCATTTTGAGAAGATTAGTTAACTCCACTCAACTATTAACATGAGAGGAGAACAAGTGATTTGTCTTGTTTCAGAAACATGAGGTGTAATGAAAAGTTGTATTGAGAAATGAGGATAATGAAACAAGCTGTGTAATATATTGGATGCTTGTTTTTGGAGAATAACAGTGAAAAGTGGCATTGATAAATGAGGACAGTAAAAAGTGGGGACAACTCATCCTTTTGTGATAGATTAATTGTATGGACATTTTCTTTAACCACTTTGGGACAGAACAAAGTGGAAGGAACGCAATCTATTTGGGGGAGCTGAGTGTGTATATTTAGATCAGCGAGTGGCCATTTAATATGTTGTAAAAAAAAAAAAAGTGAACAAAAACACGATAGCTTGAGCCAAGAATACTCACTATAAAGTATAGATTACAGGATTTAAACAACTAAAAAAAGTGTGCCCCAAACTTTTTGATGGGTTTGGTTTTTAACTTCTTGGAACACCAAACAAATTCTAAAGATGGTATTATAGAGATCCAAAGAAGAAAAGGTGACTTGCTGAATTCAAAACACAGTAAAGAATGAGAAATAAGTCAACACATGAAGTGAAAGGACTATACCTTAGTCAACCAACTTTGCATTTTGAAGGCATGATTAATTGATGCAGTTTAAGATAAAGTAAGAGCAGAAAAAGAACAGTTCAACAAAAGATTAGCAAGCAAACAAAAGGATTAATCAAAATATAAAGGTCCGTACTCTTAGAGCAATTGCCAAAGGCGAATGCACGGACTCAAATTGCTGTTGTGCAGCAACCGTGTGGTCAGCAATGCCTTTCTGAAATGTTGAATTTACTTGCTCAAACATTGCCTTGCATGACATCTCGAAGGCAGGGATCACTGAGATTTCCAGAGTAGATTTCAGTGTTTCCTGCATGACAGTTACAATGCCATCAGATAAGAAACATTCAACATTTATTTGAGGAGTACAGTATCCGCCTAAAGTGAGGTGGGCAGCAGGAAGGGAAGCAAACTGAGAGGATCATGAAGTTACACTCTTAGTGCAATATGATAGATCATAGATGACAAGAGTAACTAGAAATCCAGCATCATAAACCACACATTAAATAAAACATGAGCAGCACGACATTGCGAGAAAAATGTTGTTGTACACACTACTGGCATTGCTCAATCAGAAACTTTCAGCTCACCTGAAGAGCTTGCTTGCCAGAGGTTTGGAATTGTGCTTGGATTTGTCTAGCTACAGTAGCTTCAAGTTTGGAGTTTACTGCTTTCTCTAGTTGGTTCACTGCCTTGTCACCAACTCCTTTCTGCACCATAACATTCAGTCAAGCACAAGCAAATCCAGACAAGAAAAGCTTCAGATTTTCATAATAATAACCTGGAATGCCTCTGAAATTGCAGCTGATATTGTTTTCTCAATAGTAGGGGTAATACTGCGTGCTACAGCTTGTCCAACAGCTGCTAGCTCTTTCTTCATTAATTTTTCCATCAGACCTGGCATGTCCTTGTTTAAGCAGTTAGAGATCAAATTGGTAATTTGCTGTGTACGATCACGGAGAGACTTCTCCTGTTTTGCACTCTCTTCTTGTAAACGAGCCCATAAAGCATCAGAATTGGCCTTAACAGATTTTTCCATGCTCCGTCCCAAGGCAGCTTCAAGTCTTCTTCCTTCTTTGGTCACTGGAACAGCAACCATCATTTCCATCTGCTTTTGTGTTTCTTTTTGCATAGTCAGAACCTACATGGAACAGCAAACAGAGAAAAAAGACAACACATAAGAATAAGATATCGAAGAACATTACTACAATGAGTATTTTATTTTTTTTGGTTTGGATTGGTAATGTAATCAAATCAATAGAACTGCAGGATGGTTGAAATGTCAGCATCTTTTAACATATCTTCAGTACAAGACACATTTCAATGATGCAAAGAATGCTCTTCCCACACAGAGAAGCATATAAAAGAAAATCAGCTTCCACCACTTGAGGAAGAGTTCCTTAATGAAAGTTCTGATAAAAATAGTTGCAGAAAATGAACAAATAAAAAACCACCAAAATTATGGAATTTGAAAAAATTGTCCAACAGATTTCAGGAGGATAATCAGCCAGGCTAAGAAATATTGCAGAAGGAAGTTAAGAGGACACATATAGAGCAAGGAAAAGTACGAAGATACCATTCATGAATGATGAGAATGATGAAAGTAACTATTATAATTACATGGAATAACCTAAAAGCTAATGCATGAACAGTGAGGATATGTCAAACTAAGTACCAACACAGGTAAATTAAAATTAAAACAAAAAAATGAAGAAAGATATATACAATTATAGAGGCATAACAAAATGAGAAGTGCACTAAACTAAACATATATAAGTACATATGCTCTTAGGACAAAAGGCAAGCACCTGATTTAGCATCTCACGCATGGACAGAATTTGTGAGAAAGCACTTTCCATAGAAGGGGTACTTGAGCTGACAACAGTGTCATTTGGAGAATCTGTTGAATTAAAAGCACTAGGCAATGCTGAAGATGGGCCAGACACTTGAGAATTCTTCCCCTTTTGCTTTTTCCCTTTTGCACTGGGAGCTGTTGGTTGATGAACAGTGACTGGCATAGTTGAGTCTAAATCTTTTTCAGAGATGTCCTTTGCAGAGTCATGGTCTTCCTCTGGTGTAACTGAAGGTTGAGATGGTCCCTCACTTCCACTAACCCCATCAAACTGCCTAGATTCCTCTACAGGATAGGTCTCAGGAGATAAGGCGCGACATTCTCGAGCCATTTCTAATCCAAGATCAGATACTTGAGAGCAAAAAACTTTCTCTTTATTTTCAGACACAAAAGAATGAAGGTCTTGAGAGCCCATATCAGTTTTTTGACTGAATTTTGCTTCACCACCAACTTTAACCTCCATCTCTACAGTGCGGGTGTCATTGTTAGTTACAGCATCCTGAACATTCATTTCTGACTCACTTTTCTGCTCATTAACAATGCTAACCTCAGAGGATGATCTAGCCATCAATATCTCTGAAGGAGTCACCAAATGAGTTGGGTGCTTGAACTTTACAGGATGACTGATACCAGGGGGAACATCATCCCGTGACGTTTTATGTTCATCGTCCAAGGAAGCAATATCTGACAAGTTTGGATCCTTTTGCGGATCAACTGGATATTCAACAACTTTTTGATTTCCAACTTGGTCATTATCAAAGGTGTCTGCCCCAAAGCTGTTTGATGGACCTCTAAAACCAGACAAGTTTCGAGACAATTTAGGACTCAAAGGAGGAGGAGGTGATGCACTGGGGGCAATATCATTATCACTAGTTACACTGGGCAAAGTAGACGATTTAGTTTCTGGAATGGAGGAGGTGGTCGATTCAGTAGGTGCAGTACTTGTAGGATATCTAGCTGTTTGTGAAATCTCAGAGCCAATGTCATGTACTGCTGATTTAGGTGCTGAACTAGATAAAGGAAACTCCTGCTGTTTACTTCCTGGGGGGTCAACAGGAGCAAATCCTTCAATGCTTGCAGCATCGCGCGAAATGCCAGATTCTGTCCTTTCAAAAACCACACTCTCTGTTGGAGGTGGTAAGCACTGGGACAGGTCCAAGGCATACTGCTGAATGGCCTGTGTCTGTACACAATACACCTGCACAATCTGTTCACCATGGGGCAATACGTCACTCGTCCCAGTGAAACTCAAAATTGGCATGGTGACTGTAAATCCTGCTATGTAATCCATCCGGGTAGCCTCCGGATTTGGGCCATACTCTAGATGCACAGCATATATAGCATTCTTTTTTGCATTAGCTAGTAGGAGCAGACCTGCTTGAGACAAAGCTACAACTTGGTTAAAAAATGCCTCTTCGACATTAGTCTCAGCTGAACTCTTCAGCTCCAATGTCTGTGTACAGCGCCATGACTCAGCATCACTGGGAAGCAACCAGCCTTCTTCACTCGCTGATGCCCATATCTTTATTTCCCGATTAAGAGGACCCTGAAAACCTTTAAAAGGTCAACTCAAACACAAGAATCACCAACAGGCAAACTCATGGAAAAGAAAATAGAGAGTTGTGATTGACATTCAAATGGGTTGTCATATGAGAAACAGATCGAATAAAATTAGCATGGACAGCAAGTAAATGAAATCCGAGAATATGAGGTTATCTAAGAAATAAAACAGTTGATTCTGACCAAAAATGGCCAGCACAAGATGCAGTAGCACATTACCCCAGTGATGAGTACGATGTGATCTGGGCGGTGTGGGGCAGCCGAGAAGGTAACAGAACTAACAGGATGACCATCATGAGGCCTGAGAACTGCGATTGGAAGTGGCTTCCGGTCTTCCCATATCTTTATCTGGAAAACACAGTAAAATCCACAGGCACCTGTCAATAGTCAATACAGAGGAACCAAACTTTTCCAACTACCCATGCTATATATCAACTTGCAATGAAGATCAGACTTAATCATAGCTTCATTACAGAATCTTAAACAGGTCCAAAAGGTAAAAGATAACGAATACCTAAAACTCAAGGAACCATACAAGTACCGTTGGAAATAAATATATCAGGAACCGAAAATTTTCACATTCTATTCTTACCAACTTCTTAACATTGGGAGGTAATTTTTCAAAAAAAGATACATACAGTCCCACTCAACAAATACAAACAACTCAACTCCAAAAGTTCAGCTAATAGCAAGTAGTGGTCGGAGTTTTTTGGTTAGGTTATCATTTTCACAACAAAAATCATGTTAAGTGATATGAACCATTAAATAAAGATTATGCCAAGGATACCTATATCAAACAGTTCTTTCTTTAAAGAAAAACTGAAAAAGGACATTGCATAAACAACTAAAACTACAAAATAAAGCAAAACTCTCACGAACCGTGCCATCCACTGATGCAGATACCAAACGAGTGGTCATCCACTGGCACATTGATAAATCAGTCACTTCTCCATCATGGGTACCAATAAGTTGTATCCCGTCAACCAACTTGTCAACAGGACACCTGAGAGGTTCATCGGCTGAAAATACTACACCTTTTCCCACTTTAGTGGTATCAATTTTCAAAATGCGTTTCCCGATTCCAACCACAAGAATTTCCTATTGAAGAGAACATAAGAAAAATTAAGCACAATGTCAACAGAAGAAAAGGATAACCAAAAAGAGTGATGGGTAGCTACTTGTTTATGACAATGCCAACAAACACGTGGGTGAACAGATTCCCCTTCACCAACAATATGAATAGCAATGACAATCCTTCCTGTAATTTGTGGCTTCTCTTCTTCATCTGGTCCTTCAGTAATTTTCCATATATAAACCCGGCCATCAACACTTGCACTGAGACAAAACCAAGTTAGAAACATAAAAAACTTACTACATAAGTACGATAAAATACATAAGAGCAGACCACTACCTAGCCAAGAGATGAACATCCTCTGCAAAGAAAGCCATGTCTGTGACCCTCTGAAATTAGAACAAGATTTTCAAATGACTACAATAATGGATTTTTTTCAGTAAGAACAAAGTAGATTATAATTTCCAGATTTTTATACGTCACAAAATCAATAATTCCTTTTTGAACCAAAGAAGATTCCATATCAACGATTTATACAATAATCAATCAATAAAAAAAATTCCTTCAAAAGATATACTAATAAACAAATGCCAGGAAGTCATGAACAAGAATTCCGTGTCCGCTCAAAAGTCAAAGACAAGTATCATTAGCGGGATGGGCTTAAACTCTGAACTTGAAAGTACACGGAAGTCTTCCAGTGATAAGCCATAGAACAACAAACATATGTGCAGATAACAGCATTTTGTTTGTTTCCTCGAGACACAATTAAATTTAAATGCATATTAATATTATTAAGCTTATTCTTCAAATCATCTGAAACAAGGCATACTCTCATCTCACGTGCAACCGATACGTTAGCTAGAATGCAAATATGCCAATCAAAGCTTCCGTATAAAACATATGTGCAGATAACAGCATTTTGTTTGTTTACTCGAGACACAGTTAAATGTAAATGCATATTAATATTATTAAGCTTATTCTTCAAATCACGTGAAACAAAGCATATTCTCATCTCACGCGCAACTGACACGTTAGCTAGAATGCAAACATGCCAATCAAAGCTTCCGTATAAAACATATTTGCAGATAACAGCATTTTGTTTGTTTACTCGAGACACAGTTAAATTTAAATGCATATTAATATTATTAAGCTTATTCTTCAAATCACGTGAAACAAAGCATATTCTCATCTAACGCGCAACTGACACGTTAGCTAGAATGCAAATATGCCAATCAAAGCTTCCGTATAAAACATATGTGCAGATAACAGCATTTTGTTTGTTTACTCGAGACAGTTAAATTTAAATGCATATTAATATTATTAAGCTTATTCTCCAAATCACATGAAAAAAAGCATATTCTCATCTCACGTGCAACCGACACGTTAGCTAGAATGCAAATGTGCCAATCAAAGCTTCCGTATAAAAGCAGTGTCCTTCAACCAAATTAAACTTTTTCCATAGTTGAAAGGCACGTCAGAAAAAACACCAAGCGGACAATTGGGCGCCCTCGTATCAGGCATAAATTTATCAGGAACACATTGCACAATCTAATGTAACTTCCCCACAATTACCACCATCATCACATTTACGATTGGCAACTAGCATAACTTGTAACATTATTCCTATAAGGTTTGTATAACAGATAAATAATGATATTCCAGCATGTACTAGCTAAGAAATCCAAATAAACAGAAAAAAGGCAGAAGCTTTGAGAACCCGAATAGCCAACCTGCGCAAGACCTTTAAGCAATGATCTCAATGCAGTATTAATGTTAAGAACCCGAATAGCCCCCAATTTCAATCCGTAACATATATAGGTTTTGTTAACTGCAATTTGCCGGCCTAATACAAGACCGGGATCCGAACCATACTTAGTAATAGGAGTAACCTCCAGCTGTGGCTGCACCTCACTAGGAAACCTAACATCTATATCATAAACAATATGATCACCATTCAAATGTCTCCCTTTAGGTAACTTACTGCTCGGCATTCTCATTGGTCCCGGACCCGAATGAGCAACGCCAACATTCGGTCCAGAGGAGAAATCCGAAAGCTCAGACCCCGAAGTAGTAGGTTGTATGGGAGGCATAGGCATAGTGGACTGTATCGGAACTTCCAAAGTAGACGGTGGGGCACTCAACAGTGCCATAAGCCTAGCACCAGGGTTAGGGTTAGGGAATTGATGAGGACTACTAGTAGGTGGTGGTGGTTGAAGTGGTGGAGTGGGGAAAGACATGGATCTCTGCTGATGCATTAACTGGGTGTCATGTGGTGTACTGTATTGCGGCAAGTGGTGAGTGAATTGAGGGTGATGATGAAAAGGGGTTGTAGTCTGAGGTGAGTAAGGGTAAACCCCACCGGGTCCGACTCCGGCGACGGTGGGTGGTGGGTAAGAAGCGTTTGGAGGTGGGAAAGGGGATGAAATTAAAGTAGGGTTTTGGGGATTAGGGTTTGTTGGGGTTGAGGGTTTGAAGAATTTGTGTATATCAAATGGTCCAGTACCACCTGGTTGGTTCGGATTGCCAGGAGAAGAAGCCATAAATGATAGTGACAACTCAAAGGTGCTCAATTAAGAGGAAAATAGATAGATACAGATATACTGTACGTATAGATTTGCAGAGAAAATTAGGGATTTGGATTGAATCGTTGAAGAAGAAGAAGAAGATGGATCGGTTTATGGATACTTTTGAGATCCGACTGAAGAGAGAAAGATGCAGACTTGGGAGCAGAGCCGCCAGAGAGATGAGATTAGTACTTTTATTAACTTTTCTTAAGTACTTTTTTAAGATTTTAATTTTAGTGAACAATAAGGATTATATATATATAAAAAAAACTTTTATCATTTTGATCTTGATATTTTTTATTATCGTTTCTAAGAATTTGAGTCAAAGATCTATCAAAAACAGTTCATAATTCTTCACAAATTTATTTGTGCGATTACGTATGATATTGTCATTGTTGTTGTTAAATTTTGAAGAATAATGTGTATTTCCATTTTGTTGTGATGTTATTGTCCTTCAACTATTATTATAGTACTTTCGTTTATCATCGATTGATATAATATTTAGTAAATTAATATTTCAATATTACGTAATCAAACATTGTTTTTTTATAAAAAATAGAATAGAAAAAATAATGTTTAGCTCAATATTAAATAATTATTTAAGTGTGTCCTAATATTTTTTTTAATTATAAGTTTCAATAAAAATAAATGAAGTGATGACTTGCTTATTAGTCTTCAAACTAATCCATGTCATAAGTGGGTAAAAAGAAACTATAGAAAAATATGCTAGTGGGGTTTAAATTAAGGTATGTCAATGTCTAGTACTTTTAGTGGGTTCAAATGTCATTTTCTAGTTAAAATGTTGTAATGTTTGAAAATAAATTTTGATAATAATATTATTAAGATGGACAGAATTTCTCCTCATTAATTATAGATTCTAGATTCAAATCTTAAAAATAAAAAATATTATAATACGGAGCACTTTTCTTATAAACGAACATTATACGAAGAATATCTAAATTAGTCGAGTCAATAGGTTTAAAATACAAAATGATCAATGAATATAAGAAGTCCCAATACAATGTTAAAACAATACTTAGAAGGATATTATCTTAACTAATGAGTTCCATCTTAAATAAATATTATACAATGCAAATCTAAATTAATTGTGTTAATATATTTCAAATACTATATAATTAATGATTAAAAAAAGTGTGAAAATAATGTTAAATAATGAAAAATATTTTGATACTTCTTGGAAATAATAATTGTTGATTTATACTGCAAACTTATCGAAAGGATATTGGGCTTGGGTCGAGCTAAAACTTGAATAGTTCACTCCATAAAATTCATGGGCCCAATCAATTATACAATCGTGGGCTTTTATCTGTCCAACTCTAGCCAGGCTTTGGTAGAAACATTGGAAAGTGCACGGATATCTGATTTTGATGTCATCATTTAATTTGTACTCGGATTTTTATTTATTTGGTATGTATATCCATTTTGAACATTTTCAGACACGTGGTGTTTGAAGTTTTATATAATTGAAGTTCATATATATATAATTATATGTGTACGAGTTCAACTTTTTTCCGGCTGAACTTATGTGATGAAAGTTCTATCATTTTTGTATGACTTCCACTTTTGTTGTCGAAGTTCATGCACGTATTAATACATGTCATGGAATTTGTAAATTCAACTTGTATATGTAAAACTCAAAAGCAATATTATGAAGTTAAAAAAAAACGGAAAAAATAAAAAGTAGAATGATGCACTTCATTATAAATAGTAACCTCTATTTATAAAATTAAATTAAATTTGAACTGTATTATTAATATGTCAATAATTTACAACAAGAGGATGACAAAATCCATATTATGTTTGAGGTTTAGCTAAACTAATCTACCTAATCCATAAATTATTTTTAGAGTAATTGTTCATTAGTCCATTTCATTTAAACAAACAAATGGACTAATATTGCAATAGTAGGACCAAACTTTAAAAAAATTTAGGCAAAAATTATTACTTCACTTTTTTGTGTATTGAGAATCTTCTCATGGGATAGAGTATCAATCGTAAATGGATAATACATATTAAATCAGAGGCGAAATTAAAAAATTTAATTTATGTATTTTGAATCATATTTTTTTTTCTATTTCTTGGATTCTAAATAAATTATTTGTACTTGTTAAATATATATTTTTTCTAACCCAAAAATTACTAAATTTTGTCGCTCAAATATAGAAGGATATATAAAATAGGTTTATTTGGTGATAAAATAAGTTATAAAGGGACTAATAATTGCTCTTTCGAATACACTTTACGTTACCATGTATTCAACGCCGTAACGCCACAAATTCATTAACGTAACAAATAGGAACACAAATAAATGTTTTACGTAAATAAAAAAAAAAGAGTAAAAGGTAAAAGCTTTTGAAAAGAAGTAAAATATGATTATTATTTTTTGAAAAATACTATAATAGTTATAAATGGTAAAATATAAAACATATCACGTATAGTATAAATATAAAATATAAAACATGTCATGTTTTCAAAAGCAAAGTAATAAAATTTAATTTAATTATTAGTATGTGTGTAGAATAAATTGCGGAGCAACGATAGGATTGAGAAGGTTTATCCAAATCTCTCAATATTACATAAATTAAGACGGAAAGAAAGAAAGAGAATATATTTTTGTTGAGATAGGATTTATTACTTTAAAAAGCAGAAACGATGCGTAGAGTAACCGCTAGCCACCAGTAGAAGCCCAACACTCCTTTTCCTTCTCCAACAAATCAACTGCTCTCATCACTATATATAATACAAATTCATCCAATTGCAGTTTGCAGAACCCATAATTTTCAACTTTTTTTGCAGATCGAGAAAGAAAAGATGTGTTGCGGCGGTAGAATGTGCATGCTGTGTGTATGCTTAATAGCAATTGTGGTGGCGATCGGGTTTTTGTTCGGATTTGGAGTTTTCAAAAATGGATTTCATAAATTGAAGGATACTTTTCATCTCGCTGATAATTGTATCAATGCAGCTGCTTCTCACTGTTCTTCTTCAAGGCCCTTTCTAGGTTTTCCTCTTGCTAATTCCACTGCTCCTTCGCCATCGAATTAGGAGTAATTAGATTCTGATTTTTCATTATGAATTTAGCATTATAGATCTGTTTATTCCTTTATATAATGGTGTAGTAGTTAATTTTGTGTAAAGCGCTCGTCATTTTTCCTCTGTATTTTTACTTTGATGTTGAATTTAATTAGTTAGTCCTGTTCTGTTTTAGATCCAAATTCATAATTCATTCTGTTTTTATGTTATATATTCATGACTAAATTCATACTATTTGAGACCTTTTAAACATATGAAGCGAAAAATATTGGGCGTTTTCTTTTTATCTTTTCGATACTCAATAAAAAGATATTCATGAAACTGCAAAGTTTGTGATAGCTAAACATTCCTATCCCGACTAATTTCATGAATACCTAATGCTTTTTCGAGCAATCCCATGGATTTTCTTTTTATTCACCATTAGGTATTCATGAAACTGCAAAGTGTGTGATAGAAGGGGTTCACGTTTTTCACTTTACTGTTATCTGGATTTATTCGATCAACTTTTCTTTGGTCTTTTTGAGGAATTTAAAAATTAAATGGACGTTTGCACTCTGCTTTAATTTGCTTTTTAAAGTACCTTTTTCTGTCGTAAAAGAATCTAACTTTTTCCAAAAAAAAAAATACTAGCCTAACAATTGTCGTGTCCGGAACTCTATATATGTATCTCAATTATTTTATCGGATAACTTTGTCCGCAAATACTTTGATAAATAAGGACGTTGCTGGAAATCTTTTTCTTTTTACTAAGATTTGAACCTGATCTTTTTTACATTGTTGTTTATGGACATTTGTATGTACATTAACAATACAAAATCTAGTGATGGGTGGATAAGATACACAAGTACAATAAACTCAAAATGTCAAGTACAATAATTCAATGTGTACTTTACATGACCTACAGAGAAAAGAGTCAACTAAAAAGAAAAGAAAATATATCCATTAGATCTTTTATGTTAGATATCAGATTGCACAGAAATTCCTGAATGCAGAATCGGGATTTCAACTTTATGAGTTAGATGACGATTTTTTAGTGTTAATTATTGGAATTTGAACTTAATATTTCTACATATTTTGAATTTCTTAACATAAAGACGTTATTTGAGCAAAAGCTAATAGATCAAGCTGAACCTATATTGGCGCTTCTAGCTTCACCCCTGCCTCACACTCATACGTTAAGGACCATTTTGATCATTTTCTCGTGGTGATTGCACAAAGTAGCAATTATCTTTACTTATATGGCTAAGGATCAAATTGAGTACTTTATGAAATACATTAGAAACTGTTCGTTTTACACATTAAGGCCCAAATGAAACCCAAGCCCATAATTTGTTATCTTATTTGGTTTATTTTCCTTGGCCCAAATCAAAGAGAATGTTCCCATGATATTCCAGTAATATTCCCTCCATATTCTTTATCAAGTCTTGCTTTCATTTGCTGATTAAAGTCCCTAGTAGACAAGAAGAGCTCATAAATGGTGGAAATTGATATTTTGCTGCATTAAAATCAAACTGGATAGATCACCGGGCAATTCAATCGCCAGCTCTCCTGTCATCATGCCACCAACTTCCTTGACCTTTCGACACTGGCAAGTGTCATCAATTATCAACTCCCATAATCATAAAGCATCCAAAATCTTCTTTCGAGGTGAGAATCTCTGTACTATTCTCTCCCCCCAAAAAATGACTCCTTAGTCCTTAATAATATCACTTGATTCATTTAACTTTAGAAAAATGTTACCCTCGTAAGTCGTATTACCTAACATGTTTAAATTAAGAAAAAGGTTGAATACATAGACAACCCCTTCAACTTATTTGATTTTAGATACGTAAACTTGAGATGATACCTATTGAACACTCGAACGCCACATAGACAGGTTTAGGTATAACTTTTACTGAAAAGTTAACATATCAAAAAAGAAATTAAGAATCTGATGTATGTGTTGTATTATATAAAAGGTTGCTTCACTGGAAGGTATGCCTTGATATTGACTGTTTACCTTCTGGCTAGGCAGTTACATTGCTTAGTTTGTTACATCATCTTCAACAAACCTCTACTAAGTGATGATTCACCATGATTTCTTAAATGCTAACTAATTCAAAATAAAATAAAATATTGAGGGTAGGGGAAGGAGATTACAAGGTGGTGAATCGAACTCAAACCAACAAGGTGAAAGTTCAAGTAGTCAATCAGCTAAGCTACTGCGATTCCGCAAATGCTAACTAACTCAATTATGAGTAAGGAAACAAGGTTATCAAATCCATAACAAAAGCCAAAGGCATGACACTAGTGAAAGTTATCATCCAGTCTTTGAAATTCACTGACCGCTCCTTGAGAGGAGTTTTCTCATTTCCAAGAACCTGAAACCTCTGATTAAGGGTATAAGTAATTGATCTATCCACCACAATTCGATTCTTAACAAACAACAAGTACACATCACGTGTACTACACACATTTATGCAAATCTTTTCGACATGCTATTAATAATCATAAAAATATCACAATGATATCGACGTTCATAAGCTCAATGGTAACATATTTCAGTAAAATACAAATTTATGTACAAGATTGAGTATACACAAACCAAAGAATATTGCCCATTAAACATATGTTTACACACTGATCTGGTAAGCAATACTGAACCAATCAAGCAGCAGGAACTTTGCCCTGTTCAATCTTTCCCCTTAGCTCGAAAAATAAATCAGAATCCTTTCCAAGCAGCAAGAACTTCGTGGAAGATTTCACTGATGATTTCTCTGTCTGCATATTGCAGAAATGCAGTGAAATCATCTCGTATATCATATATTTTACCAAACCTCACGAGATACCTCATACAACAGGCCTTCAGCTTCGGCAGTTGATAAAGGGAAGCAGTTTGGAGCCTCTCAAGAACATTCTTGGCGTCAATGTCTTCCATTAGACTTTCATGACAAGCCTCCTTTAAATCTGAGAGGTCGTACTTATCAGCTGCTCGAAGCAAAGCCAGTCGATGGGTTAAAAATTCTTCATTTTGTATGTTCCCGTAAATGTAATTCAGAAAGCATTGGCAAGCTTCTATTGACATGTCGGAGATGTTTATAGCAGATAATTCTTTCTCTTTGAGGTCATGGGAGAACATGCTTCGGAAGACAGGTGACCTTGCAGCAAGAACTGCACGATGCGCTCCAATGCTTCCATCTGAAGCATTGATTATGATGTCCGTGTGAATGCTCTCAGACAACATTCTGCCAAGTGATGACAGAGCAGTTGCATTCGATTGTTTCTCGGTTAATCCTTCAGCCCAGATTGAGCACAGCTCCCCACTCTGCCAGTTCACAAAACACAAATGAACAGGAATGAGGAACACTACAGTAATCTTCCACGCATAAGTTTCCACATGGTTAGAGAAGTTTCCACATGGTTAGAGAAGTTTTGAAATGTAACATTAGAAACATCTCATCCGTTGAACAAACTTTATCCTTACTCGTGGAGCAGAACATAACGTTAAGCAGTACGTGGCTAATCCAGAATCAAGACATTGTGAGTTCTGAAAAGTATATCTAACTCTTTATACTTTATTTTCGACATATATATAGTGTTAGACACCAAAACACTGGATTCTATGGAACCAGTGAACACATGGTTGGATCCTTCACTGAGACTAGATTTGACCGGGAAGAAATCTAATGCATCCAAATAAAATAGTTTTGGCAGCAACTAACCATATGATGCATCGAAAATTAAGTTCTTAGGTATCAAAAGAATTGTTTACGTTACTGTATTAAGGAAAACATGCTCCATACGAATATCTGAACATAAATTAACATAGTAATAACTGAAAAAGACGAGGAAATGAGGAAACAGTACATTAGGTGTTGCAGTCTTCAGATCAAGGAATTCAACGTCAATGATGAACTTCCCGGTTAAGGGGATTTCAATAGGCCAAACAAAATCGTCGCTACTCTTGAGTTGCTTGTCTATAACTTCTACAAATGTTAAAAAAATAAATAAGACACCTTTAATCACAAAAACACAATTTTACATCAGGATATCAACAAAAACATGTATAAAAGATTGATGAGTTTAAGACATTGGTACCAGGGTGAATCAAAGTCTTGCGATCTCCCAACGACGAGATTAATCTAATAATAAAAGATGCGATTGGAGGATTCTCTCTTGTGAAATTTGATATCTCTGGATATAATTTAATGGACAATGTCCTGTTCTTCTCCACAGCTAAATGCCTTCACAATCAAACAAAAATATTTTCAATCAACATAACGTACACTCCTCGAAAACTCAAAATTGTCACTACCATTCATTTACACTATCATAGTGAACTATCTCCGTTTTTCAATCAACAACTACCGAAAATAACCTCTCTATCTCTACGAGTTAGTGTAAGGTCTGTGTACACCCTCTATATCATTCCCAGACCTTACTTGTAGAATTACACTGTATATGTTATTGTTGTAGCTCCACCTTGGTTCTCTGTTATTTTAGACTGTAAAAACAGAGAACAGAGGCGGAGCTACAGGGTTCAGTCATTTTTGAATTCAATAAGCTGATCAGACGAAAAATAAACAAATTGGGTATAAAAAAACTGACCAATTCCATTTTCCGATCTTGAAAGGATCTGATTTGCGATAAGTACAAGAAGCCAAATTGTCGATTCGCCATTGAGCAAGACGAGAAGTAGTATCAACACGATAAGCAGAATCACTCATCTTAGAAAACACAAGCGCCGCCGTGATTTCATGGATACAATCGAATAAACCTTCCAACAATAAATCTCCGTGCTTTCCCAGCTTTGCTTTTTTTCTCTATATTCCTCATACACAAATCAATTTTGAATTGCTTCTACTTCCACTGTAAATAGGTATTTTTTTTAAGCTATTTTAAGGGTTTTTTCTTCTTGTGGGTATGGCCTCAATTGTGTAAAGATTTTGGACACGCAAGAGGGTCTCTTGATATTGCTTTACGCCATTGATAGTGAAGTTTTGCAGAGAGGTTTTGGTTTTGTTTTTGTTGTGAGAAAAAAATTGGGAGACAAAGAAAGGATTTTTATTCTTCTTTTTTTTGGGTGATTTGTTTGGCTTACACTACACTTCAGGGATGATTGTTACTCTGTTTATATAATAGTAGCATTGTTCCGCAAGCGGACTAAATTATTTTGAGATTATAATTTTTTAAATTTAAGATTTTATTTGATTTGTAGATTAAATTATCTCAGAATTATAATTTTTCAAATTTAATGAGATAAAATGATATGTTCAAATTAAATTTGAGTTTGTCGTATTTTTGGTCATGTGTAAATCCTTAGGAAAGTAAACAGAATGTTTAATTTTTGGTTCTTTCAAGCAAAGTATCTTTGCTTTTGTTTGCAATATTTCTAACTCCATCCACTAATTTTTAATTCTTTTATTCCTTTCTTTTGTGGATTTTTTTTTCAATTTTTATTGCTAATCAGTATAGCGGAATAGATGAGATTCTTTCACTCTCATTTTCTTATGAAAACGGATGTTTGAATCTAATTTAATATAAGAAATTAGTTTAAGAGATGATTATTATTAAAATCATATAATAAAATTGCACACATGCATATGCTTGATAATTGAAGTTGAACGATATATAGTTGGATAGATTTGATTCCGACTTCTGATACCATGTTAGATAGATGGACATTAAAATTCGAACATTAAAATTTAGGAATGAAGAAATCCTTATTAGTGAGATGTTTTAAGTCTCTAATAGGTTATACACGATACGAGTTTGAATTAATTGGATGAATGGTGGGTGGGTGGTACGTTAGATCAATGTAACCATGGCCCATGCAACAGTTATGCCAAATGTCACGTAGAGTAGCACTATATTTTCATAATATTTAGCTCTAAATACGTTTCAATTAAAAAGAATATATATTCTTCAACTATTACGATTATAATATAAACTACAAGTCAAAATTGATGTAGTATAAAGTTCGTGTCTAGGAAAAAATCTTATTATTGCACTTTATATTTAATAATCATCCAAATATTCAGGTTGATTAATTTTAATAAACAATAATTCAAACATGGTGTGTATTGTCTTTATTATTTGTTTGAATAATCACAAAATCTCAACTTATTATAATGATTAGGCAGAATGGTCTGGTGGACCCTTCTACTTGTATCTGTTTGTATTATGGACCCTTCTACTTATTCATTTGTCATCTGGACCCTTGAATCCATTCAAACCCAACATTTTAAACACTTTTTTTGTTGTAGTATGATGCGTGTTGCACAAACACGTACACGTTGGCTAAAAAGAAAAACAAATTAATCCACGTATGATATTATATTCCACGTGGCAAATGACTCAAACTAAGAATAGTTCAATCCTGACGAAATTTTTCAAACCTTCACGACTTTTGCACTTCTCCTCTTCTCCTCTCCGTGATTTCTCCACTAACACGTACACGTTCGTCTGTGATTTTCCAAACCTTTGCTCAGTTGAAGCTCAGTTCCACTCTGATTTTCGTTGTAAGTTCTTGCCTTTTGCGTTAGTTCTGATATTTTTCATTTTCTCATGCGTATCTGTTTGATTTTAGGGTCAATTGTCATTCGATTTTCTGATTTTTTTTAGGGATTTTACTTTGGTTTGGGTGTAATGTTCGTGTAATATGCTTTCTTAGTTGATGTACGACTTCAAGTGACTTCAAATGACATATTTCGTGAATTCGAGTAGATTCTAGGGTTTATTCGTAAAATCTCAATTTCGACTAAAATTAATATTTTATTTCTGGTCAATCGTTTTGGGTATTGATAGTGTTAGTGGTCCACTGTTACAATAATTCATTATTTCCTTAAAAAAATTAGGATTTTTTGTGTGACAGTCATGGTAAGTTTATGATTTAACTGTAGTTATTTATTTATTTTTGACTTTACATGCATCGTAAGGTAATGGCTTTAACTATAGTGACACTTCAATTTCACTATGGGGGCTATTTTGTATCTGATCCAACTTTAAGGTATGCCAATGGAATCACTAGTGTTGAAAAAATTAATATAGATGTAGATGAGTTGCATATTATGTTGTTTCATAAAATAGCACTGGAATTGAGTGTTGAAAATGTTGAGACATTTGGATGTAGAGTCAACAAGAAGGGTACTTTTTACATGTTAAATACTGATTCTGATGTTTTAAACTTTCTTAATGGTTTGAAGGGTGCTGATTTTGTTGATGTATATGTTGTACATCCCATTAGTATACCTTTAGTTGTTGAGGAGATACTTATATTGCTTAGCACTAATGTTGATGTGTCCTCATCTCTACAACAAGATAATGTTGATGTGTCCTCCTCCCCACACAAAAATAGGGTTGATCTGTCATCCTCCCCACAAATAGATAGGGTTGATGTGTCTTCATCTCAACTATTTGATGAAAATGAAAATAGGGATTTAAATCAAAATCAGTCCCATTTAGTTGAAGAGCAGCCCCCTTTAGTTGAAGAACAAGCCCCTGCCCCTAGAGTTGAAGAACATTCTGATTCTGATTCACTCTATGATGTTAATGAAAATATTGATGATTTAAGTGATTTGGATGAGGAGTTGCTTCAAGCTAGGCAGTCTAATATTCAAGAACAAGTTAAAGAGAAGACTGATAGAGTAAATCTAGATGAGATACCATCTGGTCCTGTAGGTATAGATGTTGATTTTGAAGACATTTATAAGGAGATGAGAGAGAGAATTTAAGGCAATTTGGGTGGTGATGACCCTTATTTTGATAGCTCAGATCCTGGTAGTGACATTAGTGAAGATGAAGGGGATCTTGTTGAGGATGATGAAGTGATAGATCCAGCACCTAGGAAGGAAAGTACAAAGATCTACTTTGATCCAACTGTTAAAAAGATTTTATTTCAATTGTATATGGTATTTTTGAATCACATTGAGTTCAGGGAGGCACTGCAAACTTACTCTATTCAGAAGGGTGTTAATATTAAGTTAAATCTAATGAGAAGGAAATGATAAGGGCAAAGTATAATAAAAAGAGTTATCCTTAGCATATTCTTGGAAGAATTAACACTGGAAACTTCAGTGTTAAAACATATTTTCTACCCCCATTTGGATTAGTAAACATTACAAGGAGAGGATTGTGGGTGAGCCTACCATCAAACTACATCAGATTCAGTCTTTGATACAAAAGCAGTATGGTTTGTATGTTAGTAAGACAAGCTGTAGAAAGGCAAAATTGAGAGTTATGAATGGACATATGAAAGATTTCAGAGAGGAGTTTGCTAGGTTGTTTGATTATGCTGAGCAATTAAAGACCACAAATCCTGAAACTACTGTATCTATTAGGACATCTAAGAACACAATTCCAGAAAAAGAGGTGTTTATGAGCATCTATATTTGTCTTGATTTTTTAAAAAGTGGATGAAAAGAAGGGTGTAGAAGGATTATTGGTTTAGATGGTGCATTTCTTAAAAGTGTATGTAAAGGTGAACTGTTATCTTGCATTTTCAAAGATGGAAATAATCAGATGTACCCTATAGCATGGGCAGTAGTTGATAAAGAAACCAAGGACACATGGTCTTGGTTTCTCAAGTGCATCAAACATGATTTGGAGCTTACAGAAGGTGAAGGACTAACAGTGATGTTTGATATGCAGAAGGTATTACTACATTATTTGTTAAATTTATTTTTTCATTTTTGGAGTAATTGATATTTAACATTGTTGTATGTCAAATTTTCTTTGTTTGACAGGGTCTTCATCTTGCACTTATTGATGTATTGCCAAATGATGAATTTAGATGGTATGCTAGGCATATATGGGCAAACTGGAAGAAAGATTGGAGGGTGAAGAAAGGAGAAGAAAGTTCTGGCAGGTTGCCAGGGCATCATTTGAGGTACTTTTACAGTCCAAACTTGATGACTTGAGTGAGTTAGGAGTAGGCATTGTAGAAGCTTTGTTAAAGTATAACAAAGAAGCAT
>JAJOOO010027835.1:0-14537 GCA_029582685.1 Solanum piurae
TTAATTTTTTTTTTTATCTGCCGTTTTAGTTTTTTTAAAGAAAAAAGTAGCGATTTTTAATTAAAAATATTACAAAATCGCAGCGATTTTTAATAAAAGAAAAAGATTATTTTTTTTTACAAAATCGCTGCTGTGGCTGCGATTTTTAATAAAAAAAAAAGAATTTTTTTTTTTAGACGAAATCGCTGCCTCAGCAGCGATTTTGCCCTTTTGGTTAGAAAAAAAAGTAATGTGCCCTTTTGAAATTTTTAACAATTTTTTTTGCCCTTTAGGCTCCGGACTCTACTTATAAACCTCAGTAGCATATATGCTCTACTTCAGACCATTGACTCATACACTTTATTAAAATAAATTTCATGAAAAATCAGCTATATTCGATTTTGGTTGGACTTTCCCCCTTAGCTATAAGTCATCGCCACATATGAGGGGTTTAGTCCTTCAAGACATGTTAGAACTCTCTTAAACCTACTTGTAACTAAATGGATCAGTTTTAAATTAAATAGAAAGATCTCTATCTCTGAAAAATGCTTATACCTAATAATTTAAGTCGTTACTTCCATTTTCTAGCTAAAGACTTGGAGCTGAATGCTGATTATTTGCATTGGATCTCAGTTCATAAAAAGTAAATGTAGTTTTGTACAAAAAGGGCGTAATTATACTATTTTTAACAATTCAGGGGGCGTTTTAGGACCTTTAACAAAGAGAAGAGATGAAAGATATCTGGTAAAGCATCCACGCTGGTAGTGGGCCAGTGCCACGTTGCAATGAGATATTGTACTTTTTATTACACTTTCCGCCCTTTACCCTTTTAACTTATTTATTTCCATTTTCCACCGCCAATCGCTTTCCCATTTCCTCATCTTCTTCGCCTTCTCCATTTTCGTTCATTCAACGGCATCTCTCTCAAATTCGCCGGAATATCTTCTGGTGACCGGAATAATATTTAGTAGTTACAAAATATTGTTGCCATGGGTGAAGAAGTGAACCTAATCGACTATGAATCAAGCGGTGGTAACGATGACAGACTTCTCTGGGAGGTTGGACTTCCCGACGTTGATGATCTCACGCCGTTGACTCTGCAGTTGATTCCCTCGGAACTCGCTGCTGCGTTCAGAATCTCGCCGGAATTGTCAAAGACGATGACCGATGTAAATCGTGCTTCGCAGAATACGTTTTCTTCTCTCCAGAGATGGCACTCACAGGATATGACTTCGATGAATAACTCATATTTCAAGCCGTTTAGCTATGAGAGGACTAGAGAAGAGACTGTTACTGAAAGAGATGAAACGGATCTGATAAGAGAGGGATCCGACCCGAGGAAGCTCCGGCGGGTTGAATCCGGAGGCACTGAGGAGGCTGATTCATCTCTGTGTAACGAGAATTTTGCGGATGATTCGTCTGCTAAGACTCCGAAGCGGCCCAGACTTGTTTGGACGCCGCAGTTACACAAGCGTTTTATTGAAGTGGTGGCGCACTTAGGTATCAAAGGGGCTGTGCCGAAAACAATTATGCAGCTTATGAATGTGGAAGGATTGACGAGAGAGAACGTAGCAAGTCATTTACAGAAATACAGATTGTATACGAAGAGAATGCAGCCGAACGAGGGGCCTTCTTCGTCTGATCATTTGTTTACTTCCACACCGGCGGCAGAGAGTATGCGTGAGTCCAGTGAGAGTGGTCACCTGCGCAATACTAATGGCCACATGGCAACGCCAACTCTGATGCCGTACCAACCACAAATGGTGCCGATGCCAATGATGGGAATGTCAAATGGAGGACATGTAGGCATGACTGTTGGTTACGGGGGTGGACCGCCACTTGGGTTTCATCATCACTATAATACGGTACAACAGCGGGACTGGTCTGGAAATAATTTTGGTTACTATCATCCTGTTGCTTCTAATGATAAATAGCTCCAGAAGCTGGGGTAAGATCCTTTAATTATCCGACCTGCCAAGTCCTAAAATGTTTATTTGAGTATTTTGGAGGAAAAAGTTATCATTTTTTTTGGATAGATTTCCGAACTCAATTATTTACAATTGCTTGTAGAGGGATGAATACTGATTTAAGTTATCAGAAGTCTGACTTGGTGGTTTGCAACTAGGACAAAGAGTTTGAGCATATAATCTTGCATTTGTGGTAAAGAAAATAAATTTGCATTGATCAATCTGGTAAACAATCAATCAAGTATACCTAGGTCCCAAACTAGTTGTGTTGGCTATACGAGTCCTTTTACGGTTCCACTCCTTTATAGTTCCGATACTGAATCATTTATCTTTTAAAGCAAATTAGAAGTTCTTTAGAAGTAGAAGTTTTCTAAATATCAAGCTTTATATGGAAACACAAGTTTCTAGCCAGTCTAAAAGGTCTCCTGTCAAATACTAGACTTATTTCCCTTGCATTCCTGGTAGCTCTTTGTTTCTGATTGTAGGTTCCTAACTCGAGAGATCTTCTAACATAACAGAAGAATTCATAGAATAATATATTTAATTCACTTTTTCCTTGTGTATTGCTCAGTAATGTGGTTTACATGTCTGTGTTCAGGCACTCTCTTCATATATGAATTTGGAGGTGAATCCATGATTTTTCTAGAAATGGGAGGAAACATAGGATCACCCCACTACTCATAGTCCATAGATCTTGTGTTCTGCTCATCTTCGTGGTTTTTTAGTGTATTCAGTTGTGAAACTTAATAAAGCTGAAAGACTTTAATACGAAAGCTTGCAGATTTTATTTTTGGGTTTTACAATTACAACAGCTTGCAGATGTCATTTTTGGGCTTTAGGACTTGAAGGTAGAATGCTTCTGCAGAGGGTTGGGGATATTGACCATTTTATCTGGGAGTTAGACTGGCAAAAGTGGTCTCGGTCATAGCATATTAAGAGATTGTTGCCATGGAAAGATATTATTGTGTAGTACAGATCGTGTTGGTGAATATGCCTTCTCAGCATCTGTAAAGTAAGATATTAGAAGTAACTTCTCTGCCATTCTTTTGAATTGATGCAAACAAAGATGGAAGGACAAATTAAGTAAATAGGAGAGCTTTTCTGTTTCTGATGAGCAGAGATGCTTTCGCAGATCAGAGCGAGCATTCTACATGTACTTATGTTTTATTGAAAATTTAGTTATTATAGAACAGCTCCCAACTTAACTTCATTTGTAGTGCAGACCTGCCAGATGTCATTTGATCATGGAGGAATCATGGCAGATTCATGAGGTGTTGTTCTCTGATAAAATCTGGGACAAATTTGAGTTAGACAGCAGATAGGCAGTTGGTCCGATTTATCCTTGCGATGCATTTTAGTTGTCTTTTTCCTGAAATATGTCTCGTCCAGCAGCAGCAAATCGTTTGCAGTACAACACCGTGTCCTTTGAATGCTAAATAGTGTATCGTTTTTCTAGTAATGGGTGTGTTGATTTCTAGTAATGGGTGTGTTGAACCTTCTTTTTCCGCAATGATCTAGAGAGTAATATAAAACGTTGTCAGCATCCCCAACATATTGGGTATTTGAATCTTCATCCTTCTCCCTACTCCTATGGGCCTATATTCTTCTTCTTCTTCTTTCACTCTTCTTCTATAAGAAATTAATTATTTGCTCTATATTTTGTCAACATATTTTCTGTCTCCTTAGTTTTGTGCTTGCTTCAAATTCTGTAATAGGAGGAAGAATTTGTCTGTACATATTATTGGAGTTATTCTAGCATATATTTTCGTAATTCACCTAGATTTTGCTGCCCCAGTTCCCTAATGTATGACAAACTTGATAATCAAATCATTGGGAGGATACAGTAACTGAATTTCTTATACTGTCTTTGTTGAATTAAGTAATTGTATGTCTCACCTTCATATTTATTGTATATATTTCTTATGTTCATCTACTTCGTGACTAAAATTATATGGGGAATATATCTACGAGAGCTATAGATGACTTTTTTGTGCATCATCTTGTTCACAATTACACGGAAGCGTTGGTTCCTTCATTTGTCCTGCTTTGAGCCTTCTATTATGGCAGATGTATTTCCCTACATAGGTTATTTGTATGTATGCTTGTATGAACTAGTATCTTTTATTGAGTGTGTCTGGTTTGTACTGTTTCCTCTTTCAATAAATCTGGAGTAGGTAAAATTCAGCAGCCCTATCCTGCTGGTATAAGATTCTGTGTATTCAAGAGTTTGAGATTAAGCTCTGCAACTCTTGTTGTATTTACTTTGCTATTCTTTGAATAATTGATGAAATCCCTTGAAATATAATTTTCCTCTGCAACTTTGTATTTACCTTAACCAAAGTTACTATTATTGCACACAATTTGCTTATATAGTTGCCATTTAG
Source organism: Solanum piurae (assembly GCA_029582685.1). Classification (NCBI taxonomy): domain Eukaryota; kingdom Viridiplantae; phylum Streptophyta; class Magnoliopsida; order Solanales; family Solanaceae; genus Solanum; species Solanum piurae. Next base: position 4,331 of record JAJOOO010027835.1, read on the forward strand.
GTTTTATCTTAAGATGATGCTTTCTCTACTCTAGTGTTGATGAACATCCAGAAATCTTGTGAAAAATAGTTAAATTATGTATTGTCAATAGAAATAGATATTCTCATTATAAATCATCTCATAACGGCAGATTCCACTCAAAGCAATTACTACTTAGTTTTTTCAAGAAACCCCACCAAGGGAAAGAATTGAAATTTTGGAACAAGAAATGCACAAATTCCTATATTACATTTTTTGGGTTACACGAATGAAGCATAAAAGCTAGAGAGGATACTCACTTTCTTTCAACAAGGTTCTAACCATAATCTTAGAAGATCTTTTACCAAACAAAGTTTTAGAGTTTACTGAATACCAAACTCAACCGTGTGCAGTTCTTGACTCATTAAATCCGACTAGCTGCAAAAAAAGGATCTGAAACTAGAATCTCTCTCCAAAACGGAAGAATACCGCCCCAGTTCCAGAATTGTGGTCAACAGCATATTCTGCTCGTACTAGACCTAGTTTTACTCCGACACCATATGAGGAGCCATGACCCATCCTCCTATAGACCTCTGTTGGGTTTCCTTTGACATCTTTTGAAGTCCCGAGATCATTTCCATGTTCTGCAAATGCATACACATGTGTGTTTCTAACAGGTATCCGCAGCTCAGCAGCCAACTGGAGGAAGCATTGCAACAATTACATTAGATGAGTTTTGTAGCAAATACTGAGAAAATAGTACACATCACATCTTTGATAGTACAAACCATACATACCTCAACAATATTTCTAGCTGCACCTATCTCTCCCATATTGTAACCCCTGACTGAATAAGGTCCCCCAAGTGTGAAAGCATCATAACTGGGAAGATCTCCAACACATCCACCGTAATGGCCATGGAGGACTAGTACAGGCGGTGGAGCCTTACCAGCACCTTCTTCTACTTGCTTTAACTGGATAAATTGGGTCATTGTCAGCTGGTGACGGTTAAAGAAAGGTAACTTGGTGCCAACTCCAAGTCCTTGATCGACCTGTAACACAATAACTATATTAGAATCCAAAAAAGAGATGTAACCATAAATTATATCCAAGATCTCGTACATCTACAGCATGAATTAGAGGACTTGTCAGAGTAGCAACAAAAGACATAAGGTAAATGGCTTTCTGGAGCATAGGAAACAGTCAATTATTAAATGTTGAGCACTTGCTTCGGGAGGAACATATGAGATGATTTCCCAATGAAAGCCGACCAGTTGCTGCTATGGCATTTTTTTATTAAGAAAGCCCAAAAGCTACTTCAAACTTTGATTTGCAAAACAAACTCAATGAGTGAGGACAAAAAGAAAACAGAAACTAATCTTACCTGGAACACATTCCTCTCACCAACTATTGTCCCATTTATGAACTTGGTGTTATCTCGTGTAATGTTGGCTTGTAAAAATGCCATGCGGTCAATGCCAGTTTCACTAAGGGTAGTGGGAGGTCCATCTGCACTAATTCCACCACTTGGCAATACCCTCTGTCCACGAGCAGAGATGTGGCTGCTTTCATCACGTGTTGTTATTTCTTCCATCACAAGTCCATAAGTGAATTTACTCTGACGAGTGAAATTCTGCAGCAAACAAATGGTTAAATGCATATGGTAATTAGTACATTATCTATGTGAAACTTTTATCAGTCCCAAACGAGTAATCAAAACAGACACTCTATACATGAATACGACTTCCAAGCTTTATAAAAAAATAAAAATAATACCAACTTCCATAATATTCAACAAGTCATTTAAGCACCCACGAGAGAGATCCTTTTTTTGTTGAAATTTGTTATTAACCACCAAATGCTGTAAAGGTTCTCTACAAATTAGACAAACACTTCATAACGGAGACCTGTTGGCCAGATGCATCACAGTTATACCAGTGTTGGCATACCTCAGTAATGTTGGCTTTAAGTCCAGCGCGATCAACCCAAATGGGAGGGACTTCATCTACTCCAGGCCCCCCAGTAAAGACAGGACTCAACTTTCTGCTGTTGAAGCAGCTAGTTCGGAGTGTACGGTTTCGAGGATTATAAACACCATCTAAATAAGGATGAACATACTCCAACTTAAATGCAAGATCATCCTGTAAAAAAGATTAGGTTGGGATCATTACTAATGTGTAAGACACCACAAAAAAGGACAGCAGAACACAACCAGAAGCATCAACAACGAAAACATAATGAAACAATAACCTGAGGATTGAGAAAGTTACTAGTAGTAACTGAACCAAGAATTGAGCGATTGAGCCCGTAAAGATTCCGATGCTCAAATGAAACAGTTCCACCTGGTTGAATTGAAGCCTGAATGCATGACACAGAAAAGGAAGGCACTTAGCAGTGGGCTAACAGTAATAATCCGAACCAAAACTATGCAGTTCAGATGTTTAATAGTGTACCAATGTGGGGCGACCTCCACGTCCTGGGACAATGCTCCATTCAGTACTGACTTCAGCTGACTTCTGTTCCAATTCCTTAAGCTTAATTTCAACAATTATCCCTCCCTCATTCTTTTCATCGGGGCGAGGGTTGACTTCAATATTAGAGAAGAGGGCTAGAGAATTTATATTTCTCAAAGCTTGTTTTCCAGCTTCAATGTTGAAAACTTTCCCTTGACGAAGCTAAATTATCACACATTGTTAGAGCCATGTTAATCCCAAATTGCAGACTTCAGTGCATAAGAGCACAAAAAGACTAGAATTGAAGTATACACGTAAAATGCTACACCTAAGTGCGGAAATGTCGAAAGAAATTTTGATAAGAAAAATCACTTTAGACCAATACTGTATTTTACTGAATAAGAACCAAAAGATATAGGACCACTAAACATGCTACAGACCAGCAAGAAATATGAGATTCAACAGAATACTCAAATCATCAACCTGTACCATAAGTGTAGTAAAAAATTAAAACGATGAAGCAAAAAACTATTGTAGTACCTCCATCAGCAGAATAATAATATAGCACTTTAAGAAACAACAATGACTATGCATTAATCAAATTTATGTTTATTAGTGAATCAAACCAAACAAAATTAAAATCAATCCAATGAAGGAAAGCCCGCAATTCAAAAGCATCACATGCACAACTCTCATTCAACTCTGGCATGTAGTGAAGCAGTCGTTCTTCTATAAATACAATGATACTAACAAAATGCAACAAGGGAACCAAATTTAATAGCATGTCAGAAAAATGCAAGTGTTTTTTCTTTTAAAAAACTAACTTAAAATTCAAACGACGTCCATTGCATTAAAGAAATTCTTACCTGCCTAGGCAATTCTCTCCGGACGACCGGATACTGAGTGTTACCTTCACATACATTGCCCAGCTTATCCTGAAACTGAATTACCATTTGAGTAATATCCCCTTCCACCACCTCACAAACAACCTCCTTTGTATTCAAATTTCCAAAGTTCACTACTTGAGCACAAGCATACCCATTGTCATGATACCACTGCTGCACTTTATCCCTAATCTTCTGCAGCAACCTGGCACTAACTGTTCCTTTCTCCCTCAACAACTGCAAAATTTCCCTTTGCACCGACACCGGTAACAAACATGGCCTAGACCTTTCAATCCTCCTCCTATAATCCTGCTCCTGGCTATTAAAGTACTCCAATTTCTCCTTCTCCGTCATGTCTGCATCCATCTCTATGGGTTTCGACTGTGGCATTAACCCAACATTGATACACCTAAACTTATCAGCTGACTGCCAAGTGCTTTCCAAGAAGGATATAGTAACCCCGACTGTCCCATCAGGGTTAGTCTTCGCATCAAGATCAACTTTTTCAAACATTCCACTGGTTGCTAGAGTTTCTAGCTCTTTCTGGAGCTGCGCCTTTGTGTAAACACCACCTGGCCGCAAGGATAGCATTTCGAAGAACGAATCCTCCGTCCCAACCGTCGACCCACGACGGCGGTCGAAGAAAAGGATGTCGGAAACCTTATACTTCTTAAACCCACTGAGCTTGTTCAGCTGTACCACAATATTCGCCGGCAATCCATGCGAATCCCATTCCTGTGATTCCTCTTCTCCTGCAATCGCGGCAGGAGAGAAAATCTTCGACCAGAAACTATCTCCGCCGCCTCCACCTCCACCGCCATAACCACCTCCTTCGGATCCACCACCACCGTTCCCACTGAGGAGAACATTAGACACACCACTGGAGAGCGCGTAAAGACCAGCACCAATGGCGGCGGAGGTTTTCACCACGTTTTGGAGCTGTTTTGAGGCAAAAATGTTAGAATTATCACGGGTGTTTGAGGATGGGGGTTTAGGGTTTTGCGAAGATGAAAATGTCGGTAGTTTTGACTTGATTGTAAGGGGATGGAGTGAAGCAGCAGTGACAGATGTACCGGTGGTTGTGTTAGCTGAATTGAGCCGGCGGTGAGAACGGTTGACGGGAATTGCAAGACCATGAGCGGCGATGGACGCCATCGCAGGAGATAATGGAGAGTGAAGAAATCGAGAATGGTGATTTTCTACACTTTTGAAAAGGGTAATATGAGTGTACCGATTAGGATATTTCAGGATGGACCCGATTACGCCATATTGGGTGGGCTTTCACTGTCCAATCAATATGAGTCCTGGCCCATGAATCAAAATATGAAATATCGAGGCCCATCAAAACGAAGGTTCATTCTCTGTTGCGGAAGTCGGGTTTTTCACTAATGAAATTCAAATTATGAAGAAGTAGACACACTAATTAGGTAAAATAGGTTCGACATCTACTATATATACATACATAAAAAGATTATTTTAAACATATATAATTATTCGCTTAAGGGAGTTTGGATGAACCCCGACCATAAGATAGCTCTATCTCTGATCATTACTGCAATAATAACTCGCTCAGTAAGACTTAAAAAGAACAAGTATGTATGTATATGCAAATTTTATTGCTACCTTAAAAGGTAGAGTGACTGTATTTCAAATTCTGATTACCCTCAAAGATAATAGTATATTGTCACTATATTTGAAATAGTTCTAAGCTAAACAATATATATGTACCCAACATTTTTTCTCATCTCAATACAAATAAATTTTCCATTAATCAAGATTCAAGACCACTTAATCTAAAAAATATTTGATGTTTTTAGAGTCGACAATTATATAGTGAACTTTAAAATGCCTAGTTTCTTCTTCTTTTCTTTTTTTTTTTAGTGAAAAAAAAAATCTTTAGTTAGTTAAATAACCAAACTGTTTCTTGTCATGAAATTTTTGTCTCTAAACATGACGTTTGGACATACTTATCTTATCCCATGACATGAGGCTAACATAAAGGAAATTAGTTACTCCGAAGACGAGGTCAATTCCTATTTCAAATCAAAAACATTCTTAAAAATATATATGCATCTTTAATCTATCGCCATTTGTAAATTAGCAACAAACACTTCGATTAAATAACACTAATTGGCTTTTAATTTCCAACCAGAGGAACCCGCAAACCATGCTTTAGCTATCGTTGAATTCATATGTACGAAAAGGCGAAGAAAAAACTCAGATAGACTCACAAGCTATAGAAAAATATTTCAAGGTATCTCATAAAAAAAAGAAAAAAAGAAAAAAAATACATATGGCTCAACTTGAGAAGCTTTCACACTCATCCCGAAGTAGTCCCAAGTCTAATTCAACAACTTTTGAACAACTTTTACCAGGTTAATACTCAAACAATTTTAATTTTTTGTTATTTCTATATTTAGTGGCTTAATTTAACACTAATTATGTATTAGGAAATGAAAGGAGTTGGTCAACAAGTTCATCCCCAACAGCTTATTATGATCATGAAGAATATACACCAACTCATGGCAAGAAATCAGTTATCTCCAAAGTGAAAGAAAAGGCAAAAAAACTCAAACACAGTTTAAGTGGCAGGAAAAAAATGCAAGAAAATGATGTTCATGACGACAATAACACACCTTCATGGGGTGTTACGTTGGATGACGATGATGAAGAAGATGTAGATCCTGAATATCTTGGTGCTCCAAGTAATATGTTCTTAACATTACTCGGTTATTATTTATACGAACATCCTGATTATTGTTACAACAAATGTAGCTGATCGAATATATTTAACATATGTTATTGTGTATTGCATCTATAACTTTTGTGTTTTTGTTTAGTGTATGAATCAGAATTGGCACCTGAGCCATTAAAGGAGGCAGCGCGACAACATCCACGAGCAGATCCAGTGTTATCTGAGAAACATGTTACTCCTAGAAGCATCAAACGCAATCAGGTTTTTGAACACGATAATAATACGGAGAAATTACCTGATAGTCCAAGTAAAACCATAACAGAAACTGTTACAGAGAGATTGGCACCAGCATATACTGCAGTATCTGATGCAACACACGCGTTTGCTTCTAAGATCTCAAATCTCACTCTATCAAACAACGATAACCATGAATCTGATATCCAAAAAACACCAAAAAATGTTCACTTTGCTAATGTGAATAAATTGGGACAAAATGTAGACCAAAATGCTAACGCTCTTACAAGTCCAGTTAAAAAATGGGACAAAGGTATTTCAGTGAAAGAGTACTTTGCAGAAAAGTTTGAGCCCGGTGAAGGCGAAAGATCACTTTCACAGATCATAACTGAGGCTATGAGCCCTAGGCATTCATCTTCCAGTGATATAGGTAACCTAAATGCAATATCTCTTTAAGGAAATTAAAGCTTATTTCGCACATTAAAACCATTTCACTGCTTTGTTTTTTTTTTGCTAATAGGTATAATGGAGAAAATGAAGGGGGCTGTAACTTCATTTATTCAGCCTGAATTTTCCCCCAAATCATCAACAACAAAAAGCATCAAATCAGCATCAGTTTCCAATATTCCAGTTTCTACAAGTGACATAATGTCTCCTAAGAATGTGATTATCGCTACGAATAATAATTTGCCTCAGGATAATCCCATTACTATGCCTCATAAGAGTCATTTATCTACTACTAATGACCCTTCATCAATATCACAAATTCCTGAGTTCCACAGTGCAAGATCATCACCACTCATTCCTATCTCCTCCAGTATTCAAGAAGGTAATTAATCATTCTAATTGAAATGTTTAATTGAGTAATTACTAATTAATGTGCATGGACAAATTATTTAGTTTCTAATAAAGGAATTTTTTTAAATTTATTGCAGTTATTGAGGAACAAAACCATGAGAGGATTCTCCAACCAAACTGAAATTATAATTAAGACTGGTTACAGACATCTCCAAAATAAAATAAAGAATCAATCTACTGATTCTAGTTTAGTTTTGTGTATTAGTCAGCAAAATGAATAAAGAAAATCTCGTTTTTTTTATTTTTGTTAAAAACCAAAATAGGAATTACATGACAGACTTGAGTATTTTCCTGCTTTATTGAGCCTTCTGAGGCTAGATTTCGGGGTTGCTTGACACTCTGAAAGTCTTCGATCAAATGGAAGGATGGATGTCTGTCTTTAGCGACTTTTGTTTGATCATTACTAGGAAAAGTTCATCGAGTTTTGGTAGATCTTATAAGAAACGTTGTTGCTATGTATGAGCAACAAGATGCTTTCTTAGTAGTATTATATTTTTGATGATTTTGTAAGAAAACTCTATACGTACATTTGTATCCTTGTAAATGTATGTTAATATGTTGCATATCAATATATAATAATAATAATGCATTTGTCCATGATTCTTAGATGAGAACTTAAACACTCAATTGACAAATATTGGCTATGGTTTCAATTGTTTTCATCCAAACTTGATCACTTTTCGTCCGGCCAAACAAATTATCACAATTCGAATCGTAAATAGGGAAAAAGTTGAAGCAACTTTGTTGCTCTGATCAACAGACACTTTTCTTTTTATTGGTTTCTTATCTGTAGTACGGTCTCTACTTTGGGATCTGATTAATCTGAATTTGCACCTGAAAGGCCCACTTTGAGAGGATGGAAAAGTGCTTACCACTCAACCATAATTTTGATCACGTTCACTAGCCATATGAAAACAGTCCTAATTAAAATTGGATTTAATTTATATGTTATAGTGACCAGGGGCGGATCTAGCTTAATGGGTGGGGGTGCCACGGCACCCAGTGGCCTCGGTTAAAACTTTGTATATAAGTATAATATATTGATATATATTATATCTTCCATCCAGTGAACGATATGATGAATGACTCAACTGGTGGATGACATCTATGTCAAGGGGAGCATCGAGAGTTTGAATCTCCTTGAAAGCACTATTTTTTTTTCTTTGCTTGTGCGAAGGGCTTTCAGATCTTCCCTTTTTTTTTTTTTGGTCTTTGCTTCCATTTCTCGCTCAATTAGTTTCTTTATTTGCTACTCGTTACTTATTTATCTATCTTTAATTGATACGTGTGTTGCGTGATATTCTATATTAATTATAGATTGATATTGAATTTTGAAGGTCACATAAATGTTAATAAAAATATGTTTAAATAGTTTCTTTTTTGAAAAAGCTTTTGAAATGATGGATAGTATTATGTTAAAGCTTTTGAATTTAAAAGTTCAATCTTTAACGTCACACTAAGTGGAGATAACAGGATTACATGTATAATTTTTATTTTTTCTCAACTATATTGTATTAAATGACGTATACAAATTTGAATTTTTAGGTGAAAAATCTCTTGTTTTCTCAAAGTTCTAGAATAAGGTCTCTTATTCTTTAAAAAATATCAAAAAACAAACTATTTAGGAGTATATCTTTAAGGCGAAATGGTCTGGTGGACCCTTATACTTGTATCAGTTTGTATTCCGAACCCTTCTACTTACACATTTGTCATCTGGACCCTTAAACTCAATTAAAATGAGACTTTTAAGCCCCTCCAACCATGTGTGTAGCTCACTCTCCTTTATATAATTGACATGTCTTATCCACGTCAGATATATTAATGTCACATCATAATTATTTCATAACTATTTTTAAAAATTATTAACCAAAATTATTTAATAAAATGTAAAATAATAACATTTTAATTTATTATTGGCATTTCTAATTCTCCCTATTTCACGACCAAAAGAAAGCCATCGTCGGCGTCGGCGTCGTCGCCATTTTTGTCGGCGAAATCACATATACTTTCTCCCTCACCCGTCTTCATCTCCGCCGCACACCATCACTATTTTTCTTTCCTCCTCCAACCTCCACAGAAACAACAACCTAAGCCACCACACAACCAGATTTGGCCACGGCACAACCAGATCTGGCCAAACTTTTCGTAATCCAACGCCGACTACTATTTTCACACCCCAAATTGCTTACAAATACAATTTCACACTAACCTCTGCCGTGAAACTCGTCGAAATCTACCCATTATTGTTTCTCCCCTTCCCACTGTTTCATGGCCCAAACAGTCGTCGACGTCGCCATTGTTGCCGGCGAAACCACTCATATTCTTTCCTTTACCTGTCTTCATCTCCGCCACACGTCACGACCATTTTCCTTTCCTTCTCCAACCTCACAAAACCAACAACCTAAGCCACCACACCAGATCTAGCCGAACACCATTACCATTTGCACCTTCATCTTCGCCGCACACCATCACTATTTTCGCCGCCATGATTAGATCCTCGCACCCTCACCCACCTCATTTTCCTCTCCGTTGACCAGCCGCGCCTCTCTCTCACTCCACTGTGTATCAATGGTGTCCGGCGATCGCACCACTAGCGCCGCTCTCTCCCTCCGTCGGTGAATTAGTTGACTCAAGGAGGTGCCCAAGATAATCTAAATAAATGAAAATAGATTGTGGAAAAAAAAGAAAAAAAGGGTTGGGCAGGGGATGAATATGGCTGAAAAGGAGGTGTAATGGGTGAAAAAGAAGGAGTTTTTTAATTAATGGTTTAAAAAAATTAAAAAATATATTTTTTTTATAATTTTTAATATTTTTTTAAGTAAAAATGCTCCTCACTCGCCTTAATAGGCGTGTAGTTACACTTTTGCCAACTCAGACATCCTAATGCCACATAAGCCTGGTCAATGGTCAGAGGGGTTTGTTAAATTGTGTTTTATTAAGTTTAAGGGTCCAAATGACAGAGGTGTAAGTAGAAGGGTTTAGAATACAAACTGATACAAGTATAAGGGTCCACCAGACCATTTCACCTATCTTTAATATTATAATATTTAAAAGAAAAAGACATTATTAAATATTTATATTTGATCAATTTATTTATAGTAATAAAAAAACTAAATAACCCGAAT